>JAJKFJ010020933.1:0-38430 GCA_027382625.1 Tetmemena sp. SeJ-2015
ACTCATTTCCCTTTTAAACTTCTGGGCATTAAGATTAAAAAAAATGGGCCCAGCGATCTTCGATTTTTTGGATTTTAAAATCTATTCTTTCCCCCATTTTTTAAGGTGATTTTTTTTTGAGGCTTGGAAATTAAAAATTGGTATCACTTGTTTTTATTTTTGCAAAGTGGACTATTTTTTCCTCGAAGGCAAACTATTTTAAAAAGGAAAAACCTTCTAGATTAAGATTAAAAAAAATCCCCCAGGGGATCTTCGTTTTTGATTTTTAAAATTATTTTTTTCCCATAAGGTGATAAATTTTTAGGCTTGAAAATTTAAAATTTTAAAAAATTTTTTTAATTTTGAAAGGGCCCCAACTTTTTTTCCTCAAACGGGCAAACTAAAGTTTTAAAGGAAAAATTTTTAGCATTAAAAAATCTAAAAAAAAGCCCAGCGATCTTCGTCTTTGTTTCTTAAATTATTTTTCCCCAAAAGGGTGTTTCATTTTTGGGGCGAGAATTAAAATTTGTATAAAACTTTTTTTTAAAACTTTGAAAAGGGGAAACTCACTTTTCCTCGACAGGGAAACTCTTTTAAAGGGAAAAACCTTTAGATTAAGTTCTAAAAATTTTAAAAAAATTTTAAATAATTTTTTAAATTATTTTTAAAATTTTAAGAAAATTTTTATAAATGTTAATCCATTTTTTTAATATCTAATTTAATTTTTTTTTTATTTAAATTTCAGCTATACCCATATTGGATAAAAAATCGTAAAATCCCCCCTTAAAAGGTTGGGCAAACACCATTAAGTAACATGTGTAATGCATACTCCAATGGCCAGGCCTTTCATGAATATCTTCACATCCTGGGTCTCCGAGTACTACTGTAAGTTGCTCTTACACATTATCTGCCGAGTTCCTTGAGGATTCCTACAGCAACCATTGCTCCTTTTTAGGAACCCATAACTCCTTCACTGGGAGGTCCTTAATCTAGGGCCAACTGACTACGGCTTGAAATGTAGCACATTCCCCTCATGGCTTTAGGGTTTGCCTCAATCCACCCACCTCTTAAATAGTCACACTACTTCACTTACCACGGATTACTAAACTAGATCGTCTCTAGGTAAGATAAATGCAATCTAGTAGGGTATTGAGTGATAGCCAGCTGATCTCCATACCCAACAACAGCCAACTTTTGTGAGACGTCACGTGTCCTAGATTTAAACTTTAAAATTTAATTATGAATTTGAGATGTGCCATATAAATTCGCTTCTGATATGCTTTGATAAAAAAGAAAGAAAACTCAAATTTATTTATCGTAAAAGTTTAAAATTAGAGAAAGTTCAAATCATTTAAACTCAACGTTGAAACTATCTACTTATTATTTTAGCAATACTTATTTATAAATTGATTCTTAACAATATTAAAATAGAAACATTATTTTTAATTTAAATTATATTTTCATTATTTTAAACTATACTTTTAGTGTAATTAAAAAAAAATATAATTAAAATGAATTATAGGTTGAATATGTAAAGGTGATGGAGAGTAATTACAAAATTGATCTCTAGAGAGGGGAAGGAAGAGGTTAGTAAAAGAATTTATTTAAATTAATTAATTTTTGAATTTAGGCACTATTTGAATCCAAGATGAAAGAGAAGACCTCCTTTGTCAAAGTGATACAGCAGCCTGAAAGACCCGATAACAAGTCACAAACCTCCAAAGCGCTTGAAACAAAGTATTGCTTGAACAAGATAAGAAATCTCTTGAGCATTACATTTAAAATTAAAACTTGATAAATGCAAACAGAACTCTAAACATTGAAGCAGATAAATCAGACTCAATAAAGGAACTAGGAACCATCTCAAGAAATTAAAGATATGTGAAGAACTCAAACTGATAGCCAAACACTGGATAAACTATGTTTTCAAGGTTACTTCCTCAAGATGGTTGGAGACTACGACATAAATCAATAGAAGTTGGCATTTTCCACCATATAAATTTAACAGACAGACATTTAAACTCTCATGATATATTAAAGCTCTAACTTACACTTTCCTTCTCTCCCTAGAGATCAATTTTGTGCTAACCCTCGATCACCTTTCCATTCAACCTATATTTAATTATTCGTATATGAATATGATAAAATATTTTTACAGAAAAAATGCTTATTTTGATTATCTATAGTTAGTTTATGAGTAATTTTGATATTTCTATTCTGATTAACTGGATGAGCTTTGATAATTGAGTCAAAGTAAATATCTTCAGTTGCAAATGAATAATAAGCCATCTTTCATAATTAAAACAATAATAATAAAATAAAAAATAATTAGTGTAAATTATTATAAATAACCAGTTGTTAGTACAATTTCAAAAAGATAATTCCCTCTAAATTAAATTGGGACCAGTAGTTATTACATCAAGAATCACCAAATAAAATACAAAACCTATATTCATTCATAGTAATTTGAGTATAAGAAGTAAACTGAGAAGTAGAGCTAGGAGTCATATATAATCCTTTAGTTTCAAAACTTATAAAATATTCGGATACTAAAAGAGAAAAGGTTTTGAGTGAAGTAAAAGATTATCTAAAGTGGTTAAGAATTCATTATTATATAAAAACAAGGATGAACAGAATATATAATGCCGTGATAATTTAATCTCCATGGGTATCACCTGAAGAATTATTAATTACGCTCTGTATAATTATTTAATTCTGAAGTGCCGTTAATAATTATTGAATTAAAAATTAGTGAAAAGGTGACCGCAAATAGCTATTCTTTGGGAGAAACCCCAAGTCGCCAATCATTCCTACTTTCTAGTCTAGTGATATGAGTACAAAAACAAATGAAAACACGAAAGGAATGCAGGCTGCTACCATTGTCAACGAAACACCCTGTAAGTGATTAAAAAATGATTGAATTTGAGAGCTCTTAACATGGTCAGTTGGTTGACTGCAAATAGCAATTAAATAAGTGATCAGGTCTCCACCCTCTGTGGCTCAATGGCTACTGTTATCTAGTTACTATTTTAGAGGGGGGGGGGGCCGTAGAGTTCAAATGCTATCAGAATATTGGCAGAGATAGAGTCCGGAATATGGATACTAAATAGAGTTGATCCTTAAGAACACTCTCCTGCATAATTTCTGGTTAAGCCTTGAAGAAATGGTAAGTCCTATATATGCAATCATATTAACCATATAAAACAGGCTTATCAGACGATAAATCAATCAGTGCCTTAAATAAATAGGGTTTCAAAAGATGAATTTCTGATTCTTTTAATTGTAAAATTTAAAATTCTGTTGCATTTAAAATTTTAACAAAATATTAAAATAATGAAATTTTTAGTGTAGAATGAAGAAAAAAAACTAGCAAGCATTATAGCTTGATTTAATATACTCTGACTCCAATTTTTATGAAGGCTCAACATATTCGTGAAAAGGGAAGGTCTTTACAATAAAAAGAAACTTAAAAAAATACTTCCATCTACAGTTAAATATCTAGAATAGCATGATTATTGATTAATAGTGAAATTCAAAATATTGAAGAAATTGAGAAGGAGAGTACTAAATTTAATTGCTGCTATTTTAGTATTTATGATTTATAATGTATAAATGAAGTGAAGGCAATTTGAACGCTTAAAAACATTAAAAGCTAGCTAGTAGTATCTATGCTTTTATATGACTCTTTAAAGAGAGCAGAGAGCACACTTGGAACTCATAGTAATAAAATCCATCATAAACCATGCACTTGATTATGTTGTCTCTAGCAATGTCGATGCTTGTCTGGGATTGATGGTCTCGTAATAATTTCCTAGTCTATTTGCAGCCAGATATAAGCTTCCTTTGTACTAGGCTAAATGCTGTATTAAGGTATCTCCATAGATATAGTTGTAGAAGGTGTATAGGATAAACTCATAGGCCACTCAACTAAAATTGTCTTTTAAGTATCTTTCGAGATCGAGGGACGTACAAGCTTCAAGAGTCACTGCATGATTTAAATTTGTGATAATCAAGGTTAGAATATATTGAGTAGCCTTTCTTGTAATGTACTCTGTCATGCATCAATAATTGAAAATACAAAATTTAATTAAAACATATATTATGTCTAATAAAGTCTGAATTGTAATTCATTTAGTTTTTTCTTAATATTTGAATTTGAAAGTAATTATAAGGCTTAATATGGGCTATATTACACTATTTGATTCAATTGTGGAAGTGGATAACTTTAATAAAAGCATTGAAAATATTGATTGATTCATATGAGGGTATAGTAGTACTCTCAATAACTGTTGTCTGAATGAATTTCTTTCCTTTCTTGTCCGTGTTCAGTCTGACTATGAAGTAGCAGCTGCTCCAATACTGAATTGTGCCATCCCTTATATATCACTGTGCGATATCTGAGCATTCGATAAGTTCTGAGTTATGAACTCTAAATCGGGGTTAGATAGCCGAAACTCGATGCTATTAATATCCAATGCCGCATTCTCAACTGCAAGTCTTTTCTCTTACTTATGGATTTATCTTTAATTGAGTGAGCCATCTCTCGATCAAAGAATTGAGGTAAATGTCTGGAATGAATTATCTTAACAATAGCTAGGCAAATAGTGACCTCTGGAACTGATAAAATTTGTTGGCATTAGTTTTATCGAAACTAAAACTGCATTAGACTCCATTATTCGAAGTCTCTAAGATTAAAATTTTAGTTAGTAAACCCTCATTACAATTTTTCATACATTATAAGAAGGACTATAGGAAAAATATGATTAGTTGTGGGATTGAGATATTTAAGTTAAATGAAGAAATAGATCTTCATTAAAGCATAATTTTAAGGGAGTTAATCTCTATCTGAATGGCATTTTAGGCCTTGATTCAACTCCCTCTTTTTAATATATTTACGTTAAAAAAAATTATAATAGCAATAGGAATAAAGCAATACTATTTAAACTAAAGGAGGAAAAAGAAGAAGAAGTTGATAAGTTAGCGGAAGAAAAATTAAAATAGAGGAAAAGTTGATACATAATTTGAGATACTTCAAATAATTCTATAAAAATTGAAAGAGTTGGTTTCTAAAGTACGCAATTGTGTGTTAAGGCAGTTATTAATTAAGAGGTTTTTCATTAATTTATTTATGTTGAGATTAATGCATATTTTTTTTAATTTCTGAAATCCAATCATTAACTCTCTAAAATACTATAAAACTTTCAAGGAAAAAGAATTTCTCCCGTTAGATAGTAATATTTTGAGAAAAGCATGAAAAGCCGAAGATAATAATTGGCTCTATTGTTTGAGCTGTTAAATAACAATAGAAGAAATCGTTTATTTTTATAAAAAAATTTTCCTACTTTAAAATTTAATTTCCAAAAAATTCCGTTTTTTAAAAGATATTTTTTTTTTGGTTTTAAAAGGTCTAAATAAATAAATTAAAGAGAAAAAAAATTTTTAGATGATAGATTTTTTTTAAAAAAAAAATAAAAATAGCTAAAATACAATTACACGGGAAATTTTAAAAATGAAAAACTTTTAAAAAAATTAAATTTTAATATGTTGAAGAATTTTATATGAAATGGCGAATTGATAAAAAATAATTTAAACTGTTAAGGTTAATATTTAAATAAATGAATATTAATTTGTTTTTTTACTTAAAAAGTTCTTTCCCCAAACTTTACCGATCCCATTACCCCAAATTTTTTTTTTTCTTAAAAAGAAATTTTCTATATAAGCTCCATCAAGCAAAGTGTTTAAATAATGAACTTGAATTTCTCTGCTATTTGTGATAATATTCCATTTAGAGCTATATGTACGTCCTTAATTGTATATGTGGACCTCAGGACCTTTTATTTCAACTAAGCATTCCATTTAATAAGTCTTATGTGTAAACCAAGAACATTTATAAATTAATTTGTCTTTCCTTATTTAATATATTATCCGTTCACCCCTTTTTCAAAAACTTTTCAGCCCCCTTTCTTAAGACCGGGACGAACAAAGGAAAAAAGTAGTTGTCATCTGGGTTAAAACTTTCCTGAAAGGGGCCCTCCTTGTCGGCCGAGTTTTGCAAAAAAAATATAAAAAAAAAGGTAATTTTCTTTTTTAAAATCCCAAAATTTGTGGGGTTTTATTTATGGACTAAACAGGGAACCCAATCAGGGATGGATTTGAAGCAACTTCTCAAAAATTTTAAAGTAAAAAGACAAAAAAAAAAGGGGGATTTAAACGGGGCAAGGGCCCTCCAAATTTTTTGAAAAATCGGGGTTTAAACGTATAATATTAAAAAAGGTTTTTTCCACTTTCTGGCTAGGAAACCAGTTTTTTTCAGAAAGCAGCCACTATTTTTAGTCTTTTTATAAAACTTTAGAGAAGAGCTTCAAAAAAACCAGTTAAATTGCAATCCATAAATTTTTAAAAATTGTGAGATTTAATAAAGTAAGGTTACATTTTTTTTGAAATTTTTTATGTCATACTTGTCTTCCCAAACCCTTAAGTCCAAGTTTTAAAACCGATAAAAATTTTTCCTTCCTTCCAAGGTTTACAGAAGGAATTTAAAATTTTTTAAAAAACGGGGTGAACTTAAAAATTCCCCATATTTTTTTTAAATAAATTAAAATTTCCTTTTTAAATTTTAAAACAAAATTATTTTTTCTTTTTTTTCCCTTTTTTTAAAAGCCTTTTTAAAAATTTTGAAAAATTTTTTTTTTTCTATGTTTTCTTTTTTTTGGTAAAATTGATTTTTGGGAAAAAAAAAATTTAAAAATCATGTCTAGATAGAGAGCTAAACACTTTAATTTGATTTTCTTATATTTTAATAAAGGTTTGATTATATTAGATGATTTCTCATATATACAAAAACAGAAATTAGTAAGATAACTCCTGAATCAATTTTGATTTTATAATCTTTTTATAAGAAGCTTATCCCTTTCATAAATTTATTTGTATTTATCAACCTCAACTTTAATAACTAATTATTATTATTAAATAGCTACCTCTATTTTTAGTCACTTTATTTTTGGCGTGTTTTTTTCTCTATTACCTAGGGGGGGTATCTATTAGTGAGATGGTTTTCTAGGCTATTAAGGTGGGGGAGGAGTATTAGGCTATTCTTTGAAGTTTTGGGTCCTTTTCCTTATCCATTCATCGTACTCCGTTTGGGTTTGGGCAAATTTGGGTAGTTGGTTAGGTTGTGGTTGTTTATCAGGCTTGGTTCCCGTTGTAGTAGATGGGAAAGCGTCTCTGATATTTTTCAACTTTATCACGCTCACGAGACTTAAGGGAGATGTTTGTGACTATTCCTATCTTCCAGATAGCTCCCATGAAGTAGGATTAGGTTTCATTGTCGACTATATATTCTTCAACAAATCCTATATCTTCTGAGATAATCATGAGCATAGCTGTGAGTTCAGCTATAGGTTCTTTGATTAATGAGTTCCATGTTTCCTAGTATACATATTCCAGGAGTTGGTATTTAATAGGGAGCTTGTGGCTGGGTTCAGCTTTTATTCGTTCTATTATTTTCTCAAGTCTTTGTAGTAGACTTGTTAGGGTTTGTTCAGCTTTCCAACTGATGGTTTTAGTCTAGTTCCTAGAGATCCCTCTGTTGGAGTCTTAAGAAACTTTAGACTTGTAACTTTGGTTTGATCTTTGACTGGAGAAAGATCCATCCAGTTGTAAGCCTTGGTTAGATGGTGAGGAGGGAGAATGTAGCGTTCGCTTTAATTTTTTAATAATTAATTACTATAATGATAATAAATTAGTAAAACTTAATTACTTGAATAGTATTAGTATTGAAATTAATAAAGAACTCTAAAAAGTTAATGTATTTTATATAAAGTTAATTACTGCTTTTAACCATTATTTCTCTTTGAATAATTATGCCAAATACTGTTTAATTATTTTATCTATGTTCATAATTCCTGTTAGCCTATTCATAATTAATTTGTTGGATTAAATGATTGCTTAAAAAGTTTTATTTATAGGGAAGATAAGATTTCATGATAAGAGATTTGAGTTCTCATAATTAAATCTGTATTTTAAATCTGTAAAACATTAGTATAATTGATTAATTTAAAAACATTCTCATAAACTAAATAGTTCAGAAATGGAAGAGAGGAGGAAAGTGGATGATGAAATCATTGAGGGTAGTCTAAAACTCCATCAACTCTAGACTGTAATAAATAGCTGATAAACATTTTTTATTTGATCATATTCATGCGCATTATTATTATGCTTAGCTTTCATTTTAGTTATTTGGACATTTAATTCTAGGCATATGGCTTCAATAAAAGAATAAGAGCGCGAAAGTTTTTCTAAAGAACTAATCACACATTTTCTAAGAAGATGGATTATATTTGAAAGGTAATGTGCAAATATGATAAATTAAGTAATACTAAAATTATAAGGCTTGAAAGCTCTCAATCACCTTTTAAAATTATTATTTTATAAAGGGACAATGTTACAAAGTAAAGCAAGATCAGATTAATAACAACCAATTAATCTATAAATATAAATGTTTTGAAAATAAGTTAGAATCAAGTGTGTTATAAAAGTCAGTGTAATAACTTTAAAAATATTAAAATTAATTTAAATGTTTTTTATAATAATCTATTCATATTCCCTATAATACAAAAACAAACTAAAAAAACTCTTTTAGTGAAGCATGAATATTATATCAGAATTCTGAAGAGAGCAGTTACATTCTTTGAAATTCATAATGCAATATTTCGGAAAGATGTGACTTAGAAGAGCTATGCTTATGAGTGAATAGTTTTGAATTAAGTTTAAAAATAAAAATATTTTAAATAAAGCAAGTCAAATGAAATTCATAATGCAATAATTATCTGAAATGAGAAAGCTGTATTATTTTTTATTTTGCCTCAAATTCAAATATATCATCTTTACTTTATATCTAAAATACTTTAAATAAGACTTACCACTTTCTGCTCACTTCAACTTTAGTTTTCAAAATTATTGTTAGCGCACTTTAGAATTTGCAATTTATTTGCAATTATCTGATTATCTGATCCAATTTTACCCATATTTATGAGATATAGTTTTTAAATGGATGGAAACGCTATATAAATTCACTAGAGTGTGACTAATTTACTTTGTATATTAGGTGTCTAATTCTAATAACTCTTTATTTAATCCAATATTAGCCTACCCAGTCGTCATATCCATTTTTGCACTTTATTTTATATTCATCGGTATTTTCGTTGTTGTAAGGGCTGGATTTGATGATTCCAAAGTCATTAAGAACCTTGTTGACATCCAACAGGGAGTTTTTTATAACTAGGCGAAATTTTCCTCAAAATATCTCCGTAAGTGTACTGTAGAAGTTAAGTTATTGAGAACTATCTCATAGATGGTCCTGTGTGAAATTTCATATAGAAAAGCTTCTGAGATCTATAATTTGCCAATAGTTGGTATGGTAGTATGGTTTGGTAATTATCAAAATTAGAGTCTCTGAAATGGTAGTTATTCTACTGATAGCATCTTCTAAAAATGAATAAAAATTGCTTAATTAATTATAATCAGAAATATATATCATTCAAAGAAGAGGAGAGGAAGAATGGAGTGTTGAGGCTCATAGAAAGAATAGAGTATCTAGCTCTATATGGGTTACATTAGAGACATGTTGATGCTCTGGATGCCTTCAGCGCCCCCACAGTATTGCTACACATAATCCCTATAGCAGAGGCCTGATAGCGATTTTGAGGAATAAATTCTCAACGATTTCATAAAATTTAGTGAGCTTTTTGTTAACAGCTCCCACTTCCTCTATAATTAAAGATAAGAGATTGAATAATAAGGTCTTTTCCTTAGCTCAGCGAAATTCTTTCGCTTCCTAGCAATGAAGCAGAATTATGCGAGAATCTATGAGTAGTCCTTATTATGCTTCACAAACAAGGATACCACATTTTTTGTAAGATATGTCGTTCATCTGCTTTAGCGCATCCTGCTTCTAAGTTTTTATTATCAACAGGAACTAAAATCCTTTATCTTGCAAGCTAATCCAAGAGAAGATGTTGTAGAACTAGTGATTGATCATATTTTCGCATGCCAGTGCCTAAACAAAGAAAGGTGCTTAATAATCACGAGGAGCATTCTGCATCCTTTACATATAAATCATATCTTGCTGTAGCTTGCTCCAAAATTGAGGATCTCGGAATTTCCCCTTGTACTGCAACAATTTATTGTTAAATCTGATGCCCCATTAAACTTTGTCCAGAATATACTCAATAATTTAATACAAAATAGACAACCTAGTTTTGTTAAATTAATTTATTTAATCCCTTCTATAAACTATCTAATTATTTATTTTTTTATAATTTAAAAGAAAATGAGAAATAGATTAGCTACTAAATTGATAACTAAAAGCACCTTCAATGAAATTTTAGTGATTACTATAAAAATGATGCTGAGGAAGAAAAGATAACTCAAAAAGGTAAATCATTAATTTAAAAATAATTACATTTTATGAATTATGGTTTACAAACTTGAGTCAAGGATACAGAACGATTTAAAGAGTATCAATCCTTAACAAAAGTTTAAATGCAGCTTGTAGATATGGATAAACTAAAGATATAAATCCTTATAACGGCCAAAATTCAATAAATTTAATATTAAAGTCATAAGGGTGAAGGTCAAAAGTAATATCAAAACTGATTCAAGGAAGAGGTGTTTTTATTTAAAAAAGTAATTTATATGATAAATTATAAATTAACAATGGCAGGTGAAGACAGAGACTACGAGTACATCAACAACAACATCAACTCCAAGACCACCACCCCACGCCACAAGCTACTCCACCGACCTCAAGGTCAAAGCAGTTTAAGTCATATTCCTACAGATTGTAGCTTCACTTTTGTTGTTCACACTTGTTTTAGATTCTTCATTAACTGAACTAACTATCCCTCTTGTACTAAGTTGGATTACTGTCTTTGAATTTTAAAGCAAGTTCGAATATGACCTTGAGGTCGAGGAGGCTGTTGGCCTTGGAGAGTGCAGTGGTGGAGTAGCTGGCGGAGTGAGGTCGTGGTCTTGGAGTTGAATGTTGTTGTTGATGTACTCGTAGTCTGTGTCTTCACCTGCCATTGTTAATTTAAAATTTATCATATAAATCACTTTTTTTAAAACAGTCACAAACTCCTCTTCCTTGAATCAGTTTTTATCTTACTTTTGACTTTCCCTAACGACTTTAATAATACGCAGAGCTGTGCTGATTGTCGTAACACGTCGTTATGAAGTAATTGCAAATAATTTGTATTTCGAAAAAGAATAAAAAGGTAATGCTAAAAATTCTTTCTTATAATCTGAGTAAAGGCCCTTTGAACTAAATACCTCCTCAATTTAGATTTTATGATTTTCCATTCGACAATAATTAGTTGATTTTCTGCTGATAAACTAATCTTCTCCTGATTTTCTCAAGCTACTCTTTAGCATTAACTATCTTGCAGAACTATTGACATAAATCTTTTAAATGATCTTCGAGCAACTAATTATAAATTTAAACCTTCTCCTTGAATTACTTTTGCCTCGAGCTTCAATTTTCTCGCAACAAATGAACTCTAATAATCTTCTGGTAATGCTTTTGTCTTACTTTTAGCATCTTTTGTCATAGCTGCTCTTTCTCTTCCTTATACTTCTCTTAATTTATGCTCCCCTCTTATTAGAAATCAAAATACTGATTTTTTAAAAATGAAATATAAAAATTATGCAGAGATTCATTATTTGTTTGATTATTTAGATGGCTGATATATAATTTTTGGATGTTTTTTAACTTTTAAATAGAGTAAGTGCCTGCTAAAAGGCTACAAAGAAGATATACAAACTAGATTAAGTGTCTCAACCATTCGTATTTCTTCCTGAGCAGTTTGTATCTTTACATTCACTGATATTAGAGTTAATTGTGTTGTTTCTTGAAAGCCTCGCTGTGATTAGTGGTCGTAGAGCTCCATTAAAATTTCACTCAATGTTCATCAGCTCAGGTATAGTAGCTCACTCATTTTAATATTAGTAATGAGTTGCCTCCTTCTGCTTGTCTGAATGTAGAAGTTGTTTCTTCTCTTTCCCAATAGTTGCCAAGATACTAATAGGATTTATGTCTCCACGAAGTTTAATCGCCTAATGAAGTTCTCAATGCTCGCTCTTGCAAATATACTGATCTTAGAATTATTGTACTAGTCTATGCACTCATAAAAATTAAAAAACTATTATTTAATAAAATAGACAATTGATCAATTCAAGCCTCAAATGTATTTCATTTAGTTTTTTACTCATTTCTTGAATTTAACAGTATTTTGATTTTCCAACATAGTGATCCATATTTTGTTACTATTCTGATCCCTCTTTTATTAATTTCAATTAAAAAATAAAGTCAGGCAACTTTGCTGAATTTTTAATTGTTTGTAGATTTATTAATTTCTAAAGGAAATATGTACCATTGATTGAAGTGGAACAAGCTTTTGAAGAGAATTGATATGCACTCTCTACAAGTTGAATTATTTGAATAGATTCTAAAATATTAACCTTTGTCTTCTAGCAAAATTTAAGAAGAGAAAACATTTCTTTTTTATATTATAGAAATAAAGTTCTGTGTTTAGAAATTTTCATTTTTTGATTTAATTCCATTTAAGAGGCTTGAATTTTTGCAGGTGTAAGTTGATCTCTTCAATATACATAACCCTCTTTTTAGCGATGAGGGAGGTTGAGTTGTTAACATACTTTATGATGAAAAGAATCTTTCTATTTGAGGCAGAAGTTTGATGATTTATTAGAAATAAGAGATAACGCCTTTAGTGGGCTTGTAATTTAAGAGGTATAGATATCTTCTAAATAAGCTCTGAAATGTTGGAGAACCTGGCATCTCCATATTCTCTAAAGTTTGATAGCTTGCTACTTGAACTCATTGAACTGGGCATGGTTTTATCCCCTTTCATATTTTGAAGTAAAAACTGATGGCATTTATTTTTAAATAAAATAATAAATTAACTCTAATTAAATATTTAAAACAAAAATTGATCATTAAATATTTTAAATTTTATCTTTATTGAGTTAACTCTTAATTTTTAATATTTTTATATATTAAATTTTTAGGAATATGTAACAATACTGAGGAAGTTAAACCCTACTCATTAATCCTAATTTTACTTTAAAGACCGCCTGATCTATCGCCTACTACATATTACTACCACCTTATCAGATAGACGCTAATCTGAACTAATAAATTAGAATGTCTTCATCAGCTCTCGATCATATATTTCTTTTCTAGACACTACTCTCTTTAGCAAATCATGATCCATCTGAGGGAGGTTCAACCATTTAGGATATAGAAAGAACAAACTTTAAGAATAATGAGGATAACTATAAATTATAGGATGAATATTATGGGATGAATAGAGATAGGTGATCATTGATGAAATTAATTCGCTTTTATTCAAAAAGTGTGATTTATTAAACTTATTTATTTTTAGATTATCGTAATTTAGAGATAAATTAATGGAGACTGGATCTAAACAAATGGGAATATATTAAGCCAGCTGTTTCTTCAAATCTCTTCTAGTCTTCGAATTAGAAATACTGATTTGTGGAGAGTAAGTAAACCTTATAAGATTATTTAAAATTTTTAATTATGTTTTAGGTGTTTTCAAGGATTTCGAAAGCATGATCAAAGTCAATTCAACAATCATGCAGAGTAAATTGAGCATGGAACAAGCAGAAAACTTCCATGAAAAGAGCATTTTATCAAAAGAAAAAACTAATCTCTATTCAACCTATAATACATAATATGGGATATTCAAACCTAATCAAGTAGAGTTCAGGAGAAAAGTGCTATATTAAATTAGAGATTGTTTTAAAACATTATGTTTTTAAATTTAATGAGGGAGTTAGCTCCTAGCTAAGAGCAATATCAAGACCATAGAGAACACTCCATCAGTCTGAGTTTCAGTTTTATCATCTGAGTTTTGGGTAATTGTCTGTTGAGGGTCATGGTAGACTCCTTCAGGATGCTGTAGTAAGAGAGGGTTATACTTTCTCTTGATGCTCATTAGTATGCAAATGCAAGCATACTTTTGTAGCTCTTTGAGATTTAATGCGAAGATCAGTCTTTATTAATCAGGAGGGACCACTTACATGACTTCAATGTATGCTAGTCGGCGAACACCTTCAAATTTTATTAGTTAAGGTTATTGTTGCATATGTAGTTGTTGAGGTAGACATTTAAATTAAATAATCTCTATAAGTAAAGCGTAATATATTATGAATCACACAACAAGCAAGCAAACTTAATGTATTTATAAGTTAAACCAATCCACGATCATCTACTCATATTCATCCAATAGA
Source organism: Tetmemena sp. SeJ-2015 (assembly GCA_027382625.1). Lineage (NCBI taxonomy): Eukaryota > Ciliophora > Spirotrichea > Sporadotrichida > Oxytrichidae > Tetmemena > Tetmemena sp. SeJ-2015. The sequence continues at coordinate 14,314 of JAJKFJ010020933.1, forward strand.
AAATCTTTGCTCACACTGTCAGTTGCAGGTGTGCGTAGAAAGCCGATTACTCTCAGTGAAAGGCGACTCAACTATGAAAATTTAATATAGATAATAAGGGAAGGCCTAAGGTCACCTTCCCTTTCGAGCATCCCATCTAAGTATTTATCCTCCGTGATTAAATTAGTTACTTTTAAAACATTCTCCATTTAAAAAATTATTTTAATAAAAAATTCTGTTTTATTTTCATAAATTCGAGACTGGTGAATAACTAACATTCGATGGCTTATAGGTGGGAGATACTTCTGAATTTACAAAGAAATCAATTTTGGCAAAAGGCTAGTCTGTTTTTACTCTGAGAAAACTATCTTTACACTTAATATTATTGGGGCTCCAAGAAAGATCCTTATTTTTCCGAGTTTGAAATCAAGTAGAGTATAGATGAGGCACTTTTTGAAAAGCCTCTTTGCCCATTCCTCTTTAGTATTTGCAATACTTTAAGATAATTTGATAGAACAATAAAGCTGCTGATCCTCTCTTTCTGTTAGTTTATTTAACCAATACAGTTTTTCTTTCCTTCTTTTCCCCTTCAAAATTATATTAAAATATGATTTTTGTTCTTGATGAGAGCAAAGAATCTTTCTACCAGGACGATATTAAAATGGTATGAACAAAAAAGAGGACTAGAATATGTAGGATCTGAAGCTGTTTTTAAATCAAGAGCTCCAGTGCTAAGAGCCATTGTCTAGCAGAATAATGATCATCTACCTCATCTTTGGTAATCATAATCAAAGTGTTCACAACCTAAGTAAAGAACTCGTATACAGTTAAGCTATTTTTCATGTGCTGATTGAATGTAGAGTATATTTATCATAACTGCTTAAGGACGCTATTAGGCTTATTTATGAGAGAAGTTAAGATACATTAGAGAATTTAAGTTGTCCTCGCTTGCTCTCAGAACTCTTTATATTTAAAGTTTAATGAGGCGTGCTCTCATCAATATAAATAATTACTTTGCCTACTCAAAGTTGTTTAATAAAGAAGTAGACTGCCTCATTCCTTGTTTTACTATCTTAATTGATTGGCACGATGGCAGAGAAAAGCTGATCTTATTATTATTCAAATCATGTTCTTCTTAGAGATGCTTATCTCAAAATTGATTTAACATAGACTCCAAGTAGCTCTCGAAAGAGCTCCCAAAGTTTTTAAGAGGAATCTGCCCTTGAAGATAAGAGTCTACCTTTCAGAACTGAGGCTAAGCTTTCGTTTAAAATAGACTAGCTTATCAAGTTTTTCATAATCCTGCTTTGGCTTATAATTTCCCTTATTCGTGAGTTCAACTTCAAGAAATAGAGAATGCCCTTTGCTATTTCTTGAATATATTTCACTTTTATTTATAGTATCTTCCTGCTTGTCTTTAAGAAGCTTAAGCTTATAAATACTTGATCAATATTATATATATAGGGAAAGCGACTACTCGAGAGCAGATTCTCTATACAGAAGGTTTGCCCTTTCACTGATCAACTTCTTTTTACTCATCACCAAGATACCCTCATCTCAAAGTATAAGTGTCCCTGAGCCTTCCCTCCATTAGGGCTATTTTCACTTATGTGATTGTAATTCTTTGACCTTCTGAAGTCCACCCTCATCAAAAGAAATCAAAAATGAAGAAAGCTATGCTCCTCTTTGTGAGATTAGTCATTCAAATTTCGTCTCTTCTTGGATTTAATCGTCATTCGTCTCATTGCTGGAAGAACTAAAGGATGGCTTTCTTCAGAAGAAATTAGTAATCTTGGACTTGACTCTTTTAAAATGATTGATTCTTGAAACTGTTAAATATCTTTCAATTTATAGTGATTTATTTCTGAAGAATTCTCTTCGCTTTGAGAGTTTTTACTTTCTGAATAGGCTGCATTATTTAGAGAGTGCCAACATAAAATTATAATTAAAACTTTTAATTATTTTAAGGGCATCAGCGGCTTCTGCCGAGATAGATTATTTTATCTTAATCACTGATAGTGAAAAGATCGGGAAGGATCTTTATACTATCTAACCCAAGACTGCAATGCCTAATTGCAGAAGCAGACCTGCCTGCGCTAATGAGCACTTTATCAGGACCATCATAAACGGCGATAAGGATGTAAGTTATAATATGTCAACAATTTTTCCAGCATTGAAAAGGAACGATATCATCGTCAGCGCAGTGCCACATATAGAAGGCCCGATGGCTGAGGATTTGATGGACTTAGCTCAGAAGTCCCCTCAAATACTTTCTTACTTCCATGAACAGTCCGACTTGCTCGACAAGAAAGGGTTTGCGATTTAATAGGAACTCTGGATAAGGATGGAGCCATCTCTGATCAACTTTGTATAAACAAAATTGGGAGTTGAACTAAAAGCAAAACATAATATTGTATATGAGAACAAAAATCACTCTTGCATTAACCTTAACACTTCAGATTATCTGTAATTATTTTTAATTATATATTTTTGTTAAGTCATTAAGAAAGATAAGTTTTACTGCTGAAGAGCATATAATCGAATAAGAAAAACAAAAACGAAGATAAGCATCATGGAAACCTATCCACAAGAACATGCAAAAAAATTTAGAGCAGAATAAGAGGGCAAAAGAAGAGTTAGATGGGCTACAATAGTAGGTTGAAAGACCCTAGGATTACAAGCAGCTACTCCCTTTGCACGCATCATCAATTAAGATGGAAACCTTCTTACTCAACGGATACCATTCAATGAGAGGATTTAGTGATCCGCTAAAATAATTTAAACTTAAAAGTTTATTTAAAGTAAATAAGCTCATCATGTTCGGGGTTTTCTCAAGTAATAGTATTATACTTGCATTGAGGATTGAGGCTCTCAAGAATAGGCTTTCGTTCCCGTTCATGTTGCTCTCTATACCTGATCGATTGGATTACTAGATTGAGCACGTACCAAATTTCTCATTGAGGGTAGATTACTTTTCTTATTCTACGGCTTCATAAGTTCTTCAGATATTTAAGTGTTTCCTAACTAAGCTGCAGTCAATTTTTTTGGAGGCCTCCAACATGAACATTGAAAGATTCTTGTTTTTAAGAGACATTGCCGTAATTCTTCTCAAGATTTTTGCCCTCTAAGTCATCATTATTAAGAGTCATGGATATTTGTCGCACACTCTTGCCCTCTAAAGTTGCATATCTTTAGCTTAGGATGAAAATTATCAGGTACGTTCAAATCTTCATCTTCAACTTTATATTCTTTCTTTTATTAAGCTTTAATTTCTTCTTTTTCTTTTGCATTTTTATAGATGCTCACTGACGAGGATTCTTCTGATTATTTTATTTCAAATATCTTATTATTCAACCAAAGAACAAGATTCAGGATGCGAGAGAAGATTCTGAGTTTCCGCTGTTCTGATTCAAGCTACCAACTATCTTTACTCCATTTGCCTTGCTTTCGAGATGGTCCATTCTCTCAAATATCTGATCAGTGGGGCTCTTCTAAAAATGTTGGCAATAACGTAATAAATTCAGTCATTTTATCCAATTCCCAGAGATTTAAGAAGTTCAGTACTTTCTCCTTGCATTTCAGAGATGATAAAAGCTACGTATCAATTGTATATTTAAAGATAATTAAATTTTTAAAAAGGTAGGTATCAGTAATGGACTGTTTCACTGCTTTCATGATTAGAAACGAGATTTTCTTTTACTTTTTAAAAATAGGTTTCTATTATGAAGCAGGAAATCAACCAAACTAGAAGGAATCAAGTGAGCAATACTTGTTTGAGAGCCTGCTCTATCAGAATTTGCAGGACTAAGCCTTGCTATAAGAAAATAGTATGTCTTGAAGATGTACTTTATTGACTGGTTTGATCTGTCTAAGCCATTTCATTAAAATAAATATCGTGCCTCAAACTTATTTCCTCCTTCCTGAGAGAGCATGAATTCTATCTGTCTTTCTAATGACAACAGAGCTGCTTTTTATAGAATGCAAGATATTATAGCGATAAAGTATTACAAAATACAAGAAAGAGTCTTCCCGTTGTCACTTCCAAAGTTTACAAAAAAATACCTCTTATTATGGGATGAATAGAAATAGGTGATTGAGATTTAAAATAAATAGAAATACAACAGAAGATATGCAGCCTTTGCGTAATACAAGCTAAATTACAAATAAATATCGTACTTAAATTCGTACTTCTGTAATCAAATTGCAAATAGTTCTCTTGTTCAATGAGATCATTATTCTTAGTTTGGATGATGTAGATTTGCAAATAGATAATTGAATGTATACAATTGAGAAGTTTTCTTATTGGCTAAAAACTATAAATTAAATCAAGAAAGAGCTCTTACGTTTATTTGAGTGGCTGATTTACTACCTATTTTTCATTGATGTGCTCAATAAGTGTCAAAGCAATCGAGTCGAATTGCATGTAGAAGAGTTGTATTTGTGTTGAAGGCAATTAAGTTAAGAATTTAATTAATTTACTAAAAAATTGTACTCCTGCTTGTAGTTGACTACTGTTGTATATCTACGTATGTTTAATTTTAATCACCTATTTCTATTCATCTCATAATTAAGCTGATAAAACTGTAGCATAGGTTTTTTATGGCCAAGGAGTTTAGAGCTCGCTAATTCTTCTAGCTTTGCTATGTGATCACACTTGCAGGTGAGGTTTTCTGAAACTGCATTACAGAAATACTACATATTTTTTCAATTTTAATTAATCCTTTCTAACTTGCAAAGCAACTTGTAGAACTATTAGTTAGAGTTTTCATTCTAAGTCTTCGGATTTTTTAGTATGTGGTTCATATCATACTGGCTTGGATGACGTCAGCTATTAAGTCGGTTTTTATTTTTAATCCCTTTTCAAGTTGGATAGTAACAACTTTATTTATTATAGATTAGAGTAAATAAAGAAACAATTTTAATTGATCATTTGGAATAAATTAATATATAAATTTTGAAGGTTCTAAATTTAAATAACAATGATGAAACATTTCTAAAGAGCAGGATCCGCAGTTATTCATAATTGGAAAGAAATCAAGAATAATTTTCTATTTTAATAAGGCGACTTCAAACCAAGAAGACACGATTTTAGTTTCTATTGGAAGAATACGAATTGTTGACTGAGGATTGCTTAAACTGCAATATAAATAATTTTTAATAATTTTAGAGTGAGTGCTAGTATTTGAATTATGTTTTAAGATTTTAAGATTTTAATAACGAACTCAGAGTTATGCTGCTTGCTAGCATTTAAAGACTACCTACGTTTTTTCATTGCTTATTTATTTTGTTTTACTGCTTTACTTTTCAGGATCTTTTAGTCTCCTCCTCCCTATATTGGACTAACATTAAACCTTTTTATTTTTTAAATTCTGAAAATTTGGGTGAATTTTCTAATCTGTCCTTGTCATTCTGTGTGATTTACTTAAACTCTTGGGCAAGGCTCGTCTTAAACTTAATTTTTGTGCCGTGATATTTATATTAAGACTTCCTTTTACTTTAAAGCAAATAGACGGATATGAACTCTCTGCTAAGTTATACTTAAGCCTTTAAAGGAAATAAATCAGAATCAAATTTCCAAAGTTTCCTCTCTTAAGAGAAGTTGGATAGATAAATCCGCTCATATCGTAATAGAAGAATCAAAAGTTCAGCATTGACTTAAGTTTTCAAAAAATAAGCTCTAGCAAATCATATAGGAGAACAAATTTGCAGGAACACTTAAAGGGCCACAATTAATTAATTTTATAAAATGTGCTGGATAACAGCTTTCTTAAATTAAAAATTTAAATTGATAGGACATTTAGATGCTTAGATTAATAAATGGTAGTGGTTGATAAATTCTTAAGAATTCAGAGTGATTAAAGAGAAGGAAATAAATAATTTACAAAACGAAGATTCTGAATTTTTAAATCAAATAAATTTAAGTATAATTAACTAATTAACTATAATTGATCCGAATTTCTTCAAACTTATCTGAGACAATAGAGATTACTTTAGGTTTTAAAATGCTGCAATACAATAGACAATTTTTCAGTGTAAGACTTTCTAAACAATGATAAAAAAATTTCTAATTAATTGACCCATTTTGATTCTTATAGCTTAAAGTATCTTTTTACGATACCCAAAATATTATTCATTCTGCTCTTTATTCTAGAAAATTAAAGATACTTTCATCATCAATGTCGACGGGAAGAATAGCACCTTAAAGGCTATAAGATGATGTTCCTCATCTTTTGTGGCTAAGCCCATAATCCAAGGGCTGCTGCAGATCCTGGCTACTCATACTCTCCTTCGCCTTTCTTAATTTCATAATTTAAGCTTATTGATGGCTCTGATGATTATTATCAAAGTCTATTAAGTGATCTACCAACAATTAATTACACAAAAGTCTTTCTTTTGATACTCGCCACTCTTCTTCAATTACAATTCAATTTTGTAAAATGAATATGGATTTTATCAATTTGTAATTCTAATTGTGCTGCAGTTGAAGAGACGCTCAGATGAACCCTTAAATTTTAGATTACTGTGAATTAAGATACTGCACTCCTCGATTTTATTATATACACATATTATTTAAAAGTATTAAGCTAATTAAGCTATTTTATTAAAATATTCAAATTTTTTGAATAATTATATCTGAATAAATGTGCGAATAAAATTTTAATTATCCCTTCTAAGGCAAAGTTCTCACTCTTAGTTTCATTAAATAAATGATCCAATCTATTTGATAAAGAATCCATAACAAAGAACAAAGCCATAAAAATAAAAAAGACAACTTCAGTTCCACCACAAACTCAGATAAATCTTTCAGGTAAGAAAATTATTAAACTGTTTCGCTTTGGATCATCAATCAAGACGGATAGGTTAGGTTTAGTTATTGTGAAAAAATGCCTTACTGATTCCTCTTAAAAATAAGAGCAGCTGATTTTTAAATAGTTGATGGAAATTAAGAATATCAAAGTCTTGTTGTACTGAAGACGCAATTACTTGATTCATTTAGACGGGATAAATAGCAAATCAGAGCTGAACTAAAAGTAGTAAGAAACATTTATTCAGCTTTAAATAATACGGGAGCATTTTACTTCTTAAAAGACTTAATTAAGATACTTAAAAAGAGGTATGCAGAACGAAGGAATAAGTGAATTTCTTCTCGTCTCTGATGACAAACTTCGCCTATCCAACTCCTGCTTCAAGATTTTTCGATAAACAAAGTCCTGTGAAGTCTCTTTCACATTCTCCAGTAGAATTAATTAAAAAAATTATCAGAATAAGTTAAATAAATTTAGTTTAGGCAGTAAAGTTAATCCAAAAAATCATTTCATAAAAATGATTAAAAAAGTTTTTCAGCAATAAATGATGACCACCCTAAAGATCAATTTTACAAGCACTTACTTTCAGAACTTTGAATAAACAAAGAGTTCAAATTAAGAAAGTTAAAAACCAATTATGGGATGAATAGCTTAGTTTATCTACAATTTAAATTTGTTTCAAATAAATACAGCTTTAAGCGATTATAAAGAGCATATAGTACTCCTTTGAAAAGAAGAGATAGAAATTTTATATCAGTATTTTACTTTAAAATTGCTTGCAAAAGCAAAACTGCATCTTAATTTTATTTGTAGCATTGATGAGGCACTCAAATTAAATAATAATATTTATGAAAAGAACTTGTTTAAAAGATAAGGAGATAGATTTTGAGTTACAGTAGATTCATTTAAAGAGCGAGAGACATGTTTTAGAGCTCTTATTAGCTCAGATTTTTAAGTTGCAAACTTATTTTTCAATTTCCACCGAGGAATTTTCATCATCATTTAAAAGTTTGTCCTGGTACCATTTTAAATAGAAATTTAATTATCAAAATAAGCTCAGCTAAAAGTCACTCTTTATTTCTTTAAATTTTAAGAAAAATAATTCTCGATCAACTAATGCTATTCATCACATAATAATTAATCTTGGAAGAAATCCAAAATTGGAGGAAGAACTGCAGTAATATCTTGAGAAAGAAGTAAGCAGAGCCTAGCATCTTGCTAGACTCAATAAGAAATTAACTGCGTTCAAAGAGGGTTTCAAGAACGAGAGCGCTTCAACCTCATCATTCGTGAGGATACTACTAAGTTTCTCCACTTTACCATCGATATATAGTCAACCCTACTCAACAAAATTACTTAGACCCTCCCACATAGCCCAAGGTTGAACAATTTACTTTGTGGTGGCGCTAACCCAATATCAAATGGGTATAGTATGAGAGCTTCTTTGAATCAGAGGACAAGTGTAAATAAATCTTTCAATATCTAATTTAGCAAGAAGAGGCTATAAAATTCCCTTATATAATTTGCGATCCTCCTTATGTTGGTACTTGCCTTGATCCGACTTTTTTGACTATGGCCAATCAGAAGTTTTATAATGAAATATCCTTCCATTTGCTTTAAGACAACTTCTTTGTCTTCCTCTGGGTTGTGAACTCCCAACTAGAGTGGTGGCTATTGTCTGGCTTACAAAGGCTTTATCCGCTACGATATCTTGGTCTGAGTCAAGCTGAACCGATAATGGGTATTACATTCCTAATGCCACTGAGTTTTTCATAATCTTAACAACAAAAAATCAGAAGTTCAAGACTCTGAAAGAGAAGTCAATCCTACACTACTGTCAAAATGTCATTCTAGAGTTAGTAATTTTTGCCAGATGACTAGGAAATTAAATGCATTTGTTGAGGAGATCATTCTGTTCTACAAGTACATTGACATTTGCATCACACAATGAAAACTTCAGAGACAAGTGGGGGCGGAGTCGAACTACAAACCATCGATATGTCTCTTCATTTCCTTATCCAAGCAACACCAAATTCATATAGCAAAGGATATCAAAACCCTCCTCCTCTCAATGCAACCTATTAAGAACAGGATTAATATTTGAATCAAGCCTGCCCTTGATATATCACAGCATATTTAAATTAATAAATTTATTTGCATTAAAAAATTTATTTGCATTAAAAAATACTATCTCAGGTAATCCTTATTAACTTGAAGCAGATCTCTGTCTGTTGTCTGACCTCAAACACTAATTTCGCAAAATAATCTAAATAAGTTACAAGAAGCATTTCCTTGCATCTCCCTGCTAAATGTCCAAGATGATTTTAATTACTACAATTGCTCTATGTGGGATGGCTAAACTAGGATAAAGTCAAGCGGAATACAATAGAGAAGTGTTCTCGACACATTGATTGTCCACCATAATTTACTCTCTCTTCAATTAAAGCACTTAATTCTTCACTTGCTTCTGATTCCAAATACCTTAACCTATTGAGTGAGAAGCACTCAATATACTCGGAGTAATTGCCTTCAAATCTCGATTCAATCTTGAGTTACAAAATTTACCTTTCTAATTTAATATTTTATAAAATGCAAAATTATCAATCTTTTTTAGTAAGATTTAACTATTGAATTTGGATTATGATATTTGAGAGAAATAAAGCAGTTAACTTTTATTTTTAAATAGATATTTTGATTACAATGCCTTAATAAAACTTTTGGCATCAGAGTTTCTCAGATACCAAATGCTTTGTAAAGTTTCTTGTTGATATTGCAGATGCAATATCATATAAAAATTAAAGATAAATAATTGGAGCTATAGAAAGGAAGATGGATATAATCCCAATGTTGTTAATTATTTAGGAATTTTTCAAATAATTAAATTAAAGATGAAGTCAAAGAGGAATTTTCAAATGCATTTAATTCACTTGTTGTTAGAAAGGAAATACTTCAAGTGGTAGTGGACAGCGAACTCATACTATTTAACTCAGAGTAGATGTAGAACTGTGTTATCTCTGTATAACCCTTTGCCCATCAGTAAACTCAGCAAGACATCTAACTTTATAAGACTCTCAAGGATTATGCAACGGATACCACATGGATTATGCCTTCTCCAAGAGACCCCTTTTATAAACATGATTTATCCAAATCATGTAAGTCTAACATTGTGCTTTTAAAAATGTAAAATTTCTTTTTACAACATCTAAAATCATGATTTTATCAATAGACAAGAAGCAGATATGAAAATTAAACTTAAGTCTTAGAATAGAAACATCTAAAAGGAAACAAAAAGACATAAAAGGATGCCAAAAGCTCCTATACTGATAGAGATAAAAGAGAACTCCATGGCTAAGTAGTTCTAATGAAGCATTACATAAGGATATCCGAATTACTATACAAGCACTCTTGCTAAGGTCAGGATTCAGACTATGATTCCTCTAGCAATCCACAATTATCTACAAATAAGTTTTTCTAAACTTTATCTAATGTATATTCTAAACGCTCAATATTTCACAGAGAGCAGTAGATAAAAGATAATTTATAATTGAATAAAGGCTAGGATAGAGACTTCTAAAAACCACGCAAAACTTTTCTCCTTAAAAAATAAAGTTTGCCTAGACTCTACTGCATCTCCTATTGAACATATGCAAAAGATTAAGGCAAATATGAAAGGATCTAGAAATACTGAGATGCCAATTATCTTTTCGATGGAGCCTTCTTCACTAAGGCTAATAAATTTTGTATTTGCTTACACTTTTTTTTAAATACTTCAGGAGGGATTTGAGAACCATCTGATGCTGGAGTAAACTTACTTTTAGTAAAATAAGTGTATGCTTTAAAATTTATGCTTGATAAGTACTCTCAAAGGAAAAGGAAATTCATCAACAATCAGCTTTTCATTTTTATTTTAAATATCTTTTTCTTTAAATCACGAGAATAAGGAAGACTAATCAACTGAATTTAGTTTAAAATTAAAAAATTACAAATTAAAAAGTTTTAAAAATATTTTTAATGGAATTGTAATAAAAATTACAAGAAACTCATCCAGTAATTATAATTAATATTTAAATGAAAACCAGAATTAATAAAATAATAAATGAAGAGTTTTATAATGCTGGTCTTGAAAATTAGAGATAGATAGCTTAACATGGAGCTTGTTCGATATCTTAAAGAATAATATGAGCTTGTTCTACCACTATCACTATAAGAGCGTCTATGCTGAGATTTCGATGCTACAATCTTTGACCAAGAAATTAGCAAATTCAAAAACTTCTGATCGAGGCAACTCTTTCCACGGTCCTCCAAAGAAGAAGCTACAAGGATGGAAGTATATTTATTATTAATTCAATTCTATTTTTATTAAATTCTCAGATATAATCAAGAAAGGCTTGTAAATTTGCATCTTAAACCTATAATTTATTATGTGTATTTTTAATTTATGTTATCATATTTAGTCCTTCTTAATTTACTTTTGTAATTTTAACTACTTTTGGAAGAATATGAATGGATTACAACAAAGATAATATAAGTTTAAGCATCAAGGAATAAATTAAAAAATTCTCTAGATTGCTAACTACTTTGATGTATGATTGCGTACTTTTGAAGAAAACTCCATCATTATTATTTTTGAATAATGACTTCTTGCTTTAAAATTATCTTCCATCTAACTTTTATTCCTCATAATCTTCTTCATCATAAACTTCGTTCTATTATTCCAATTAGTATTTTACTTTACTGCTGTTATTGGTGTTGTTATTACTGCTTTAATTATTGGTCAGAAAGTTTTTTTTTTAAAAAGCTGACCTACTGGTCCAAAAAATGACTATAAAGTGGTTAACCCTCTGATCATTAGGCCTTAAATTATGATAATCTTCTCTATTTTTCTAGAATATCTCTTTCACCCGATCATATTTTAATATCCTTCACAAATGAATAAAATGAATTCAGACTGCTTCCTTTGGCAACGGTATATAACACCCTGCAAGAGTTTTTAGAGCGAATTTAGATGAGGCCTGCAAGGGTTACTGATTGTATGCTAAACAGTAGCAAAGGAGTCCACCCTCTACTTCATGTTTGGATATCAGGCCTCCTATACCAAGAGAACGGTGATGAGAAGTTGAACCTCCTGACTCAGCTGCTTCAAAGTTTTGACTCAGGTGGAGGTCAGGCGCAATTCAAACGCCTCATAGATTAACTAAAGCCTAATCTGTGGGTACTAAATATGGGGAATTCAACCTCCGTGGAGTAATTGGAGGTTAGTTCGTGACTTCCCTTTAAGAACTATAAGCAGAGCTATAATAATAAACCCTATGGCTTATCAGCTAGAAAACTAACTAATCTTTGCAATTTTCTCAACTAGCTGTTTTATCTAGGGTCAACTTTTAAAAATGAGCAGAGATTTTTTTTTAAAAATATAAAATGTGAAATTCATATATTCTTATAAAAATAAAAGATAATTGAATAAGCTTTAATGTTTTAATTTTTTAATTTTATTTATATAGCTTATTAATTTTAATTAATATCTCCTTTGCAAAAAAAAAAACTTGGAGAAATTTCTACAAAAGATAATTTAATTCTTCAAAGTCTAATTAACTTGAGATACAAATAATGTTTATATTCAGATCGTATTCAGTTCTAAAATTAATAAATTTAAATAAATAAAGCTTTATATTAACTTATTAGAATTTAATTAATTTTGAGAGAACTTATAACTTATTCCTAAATGCAAGAAAGTAATAGAATAAGCAAGGAGAGGTTGTAGTTTTTAAATTCTTATTTTAAATTATTTACACTTGGCCCTCGTTTTATATTTTTACCATATAATGTTTTAACGAGTATTTTAAGCTTAGTATGCAAATTAAACATTTAAAAAATATTAACGACAAAGATGAGAATTGAGGGGATGTTATTTAAATTTTTGATAATCAGATCGATAAGATGACATTTAAGAATAAGATAGTTAGGTGAGTATTATTATTATTCCAAAAAAAGAAATAGAAGCGAATGAGAACTATAGCATTCACTCTATAATTATGAATCATCTATGAACTATAACTAAGCTAACATATTATTCTAAATGAATGCAGTTTTATGTAAACATTTTCTTATTGCTTTTAAGATTATATATAAGTTTACTCTTTTTTGCACTAATTTAATTTTCCTTATTCTCTTATTTTTATTGAGTACAAACTGACATATGGAGCTAATGTTCAGCTATAATATTTAAACCTTCTTAATTGACCTGCTCATTAGTTATTATATGTCATTGCAGTCTCACCCATCCTATAAATTAATTTAACATTCATTATGACAGCTCTGTTAAATTCAAATTCTAAGGAAGGAAAAGTACTTCTTCTACAATAAAATACAAGCAATCACAAATCAAATTAATAATTCAAAGATTATTCAAAAATAAATACAAACAAAAAATCGTAGATTTATAAAAATTAATATTAAGTTTATTTTAAAATTCTCAATAAGAATTATCTTTTTATCTAAATCATATTTAATAAATAATTTTTTAAACAAGACCAATTTAAACGTAGAGAGGAACATTATTATTTTGATCTGTGTTTTAAATGTGATAGCATTTATATAATTTATATGAAGTATGCACATATTCTATTAAATTTTATAAACTCTTGATGCCATTCCTAATGACTTAACTTAATTTCAAATTTAAATGCAAAAGTATCAATTTAAATAATAAGATTTTTATATAACTTAAATATCAGTCTGTTTTCCATTTCAATATATATCCAGACTCTTCGACTAAATAGACAGCTCCTCTGACACTCATATTTTTCCTTCCTGATATTCCTCATGCAATCAAACTCTCTAGTTTATATTGATTTTAATGAAAAGTTGGCTTCACTTACAAAAATGCGAAAAGAAATGCTTCCTTTCTTCACTATCTTACTTTTTACGAAGGAGATGATATGTTTCTCATCTTCACTGCCATATCCTCTGAGCTGATGATGAAAAGAGATGATCACTAAACTCTCCTAGTTTGCTAGAAACATCTATGAAGTTGTTATACTAGGTCTTACAATTGCTGCTCATCCAACCATGGTAGTACAATGATATAATTAATAAGTGGACAACTTATTTTAAGTTATATTTTACATTTAAGAAAACTAATATTTCTATAGGAAGGAGTTGCCTAAGACTTCCGAAAATTGTTTATATCTCCACAGATTTTTATTTATCTTTAACATTTTAGATAATTCTTTATATTTAGTTTATGGATAAGTAAATCAATGTGATTCCGGAGTAAAATTAAATGAATAGAATGAACGAATTACCTTTAGATATAGACATTTAAAGCTTGAGACAAAAAAGATCCTGAGCCTTTGGAAGCATCTATCTTTCTAGACTTGACAATTAGGATATTATTTTGTAAGTGATCGTCCGTTAAGGTAGAACGTGACTTCAATGCATTACAGTGAAATTATTATTAATTCTTTAGTAGTCATAATGGCGAATCTGATATTATTTCATACTCTTCATCAATATTTTATCTTATAATTTTTCGTTCTTCAAAAATTAATAAAATAAAACACAAGGCAAATAAATGTTCTATCATAAATTATTTAAAAGATTAACTTTCTCAAATTATTAAATAGGACTTCCAGAGGAAGATGGAGTTGCTGATGGAGCTGACTCGGAAGAAAAAAAAAGGAAAAAAAGGGAAATAAAATAAGAGTGGTTGCAGCAGACGACGCACCGACTACGGCGACTACAGTGCTACTAGAGCATTCCAAGACAGATCGAACCTAGTTGAGGATGATAGAGACTGACAGCGGCCACCCTATGACTACCGCTATGAGGCACCCTGAATCAGACACCGGAGGCAGAGTGCACGCTCTCTTTGACCATCCACTGAGCCCCAGATGGCGCCCAAAGGCCCGAGTGACCGGCAGCTCACGCCCTCAGTCAGGGAGGGTTAACGGCAGGATTCCTGGCCATTGCCCTGTGAGTGAGTGGCAATGCCGTCCTCTTGAGGCTATCGGTGTGGCCCCCGGGTCAGTGGTCAGTTACGTCTAGAGAGTACCGTGATGCATTGAGGGAGACCGTAAGCCCCCATATTTATGGGGGACATAGGGGTATTAAATAGTCAAACCCACCCCTAGGGCAATAAAATCACTCTAATTCTAAATCTCTAATCTTCCTCTGGAAGTCCTATTTAATAATGCTTGTGTTGTTTAATTAAGTCTGATCTCTATAAAGAGGTTGGAACTTGATTATTCTTTTACATGCTCAATTAAAAAAAAAACTTTCTCAAAATAATATAAAAATTAAAATAATAAAGCAACATTCGTAATCAAACTATAAATAATAAAGATAAGTTATATTAAATTTGCTATATATTTTGATTAATAATCAAAATAGGGTTTTATTGTCCCATGGATTCTTTTTAGGATTCAAAGTTTCAGGAGGAGTTCTCTCATATATTTAATAAACAATTATAAATCTTTTAACTAATAATTACAAATATGAATAATTATTTATTCTCTCGAATCCTGGGAATGAGATAAGGTCTCCTGGTTGAGATCCCTGAGGAGGCTGGAGAAGTTCAGCAGTTTGTCTGTCAGGTGTTTCAGCACAAAGAACCATTCCGTGTGAATTCCAATCGGCTAACTTTCTTGCCTTCAAGTTGCAAAGTACTAAACTATAAATAATATTAATATTTTCATTTTTATTTTGAAGAATAAAAATTAATTTAATTAATTCAGCTAAATCATGAATTGATATAAACATATACAAAAAAAAAGATAAAAAAAAGTTTTGAAGCATCAAATATAGTTGTAAATTAAATTAAAATCGGTGATTGTTTAAAATAATAAATGGGAGTTGCAACTTGTGGCTTTTGAAATCACAGATTCACCCCCTGATCAGCTGCTTGAACAATAGATTATAAAAAAATAATATGAGTATCTTCTTTAATTATCATTATAGTACTTCTCGAAAGATATGATGAGCTCATTCTTCCTCTTCACCATGTTAATTTTAATCTAAACTTGTGTCGCATATAACTCTTGACCGAGCGCTCCCAGACAAAAAATGCAATGATAGATAGTTCTTAGAATTTTATGCTGAATCCAATGGTGTAATTATAAATATATTTGGGCACACTTCCTCAGTCAAGATTTTTTCCATTTGAAGTAATATCTAATTTAATTATCTTTTTTTTTAAATACTCAGCTATTATAGATTATAGGTTGAATATGAATACATTATTGTCGATGGGTATAACTTAGAAATACATTGTGAATGAGTCCTTGTTGTGTGACTCATAATAAATAACGCTAAAATTAAATTAACTCTTAATTTAAATGTCTATTACAACAACTACTTCATCAACTACAACCACAACTACATCCACAACAACAACCTCAACTTCTACAACTTGAAGGCGGCAGCCTAGGAGGCAAAGATCCAATACAAGGAAGGTATTTATCCTGATCAACAGAGTCTCATCTTTACTGGAAAGCAAGAAGCGTTACAAAAGTATGCTTCCATTTGCGTAATTTTGAACCACCTCAAGAATGAAATTAACATCATGCTCAAACAAAACTTTCACCGACTACAACATTCAGAAGGAGTCAACCCTCAACAGACAGCTGCTCAAAGCGCAGAAGCAAAAACTATAACTAAGACTGGGGTGGTGGTGTTCATGTTATTGGTAATGATCTTGTTGGAGCTTGACTCCCTCATTTAATTTAAAAACATAATGCTTTTTAACTATCTCTAATTTAATATATATCACTTTGTTCAAGAACTCTATCTTCTTTAGGTTTTCCTTTCCTTCGATCATGGATTCATATTAAACCTATAATAAATTATTTTTAATTAGGCTAAAATAGTAAATACAAATAAACCTAATCAATCAGATATAAAAACTATTAACAGACTATATTTTAAACATTGAAGCTTATACATGATATTTTAAATTTTTATATATGAATTAAATCTTGGATAGATTAATGTTTATTTAAATATAAAATATTTTGAGAAATAATAATACAATACTTGTTCAAATATTTAAATAATTAATTTGAGAATTAAATAATTAAAGGCAGATATGATATATTTAGAAAAAAACATTTTTAATTCGAAGTAAAATATAGCTATGAATTTAATAAAAAAGATAATTAAATTAATAATAAATATTATAAAATCGAAATTAGCGGCAGTTTAAGAGTAAGATTTTAAAATTAATTTAAAACCATTAAATTAAGAATAAATTCTAATAGTGATTTTTTATTATTAAATTGAGAAGGCTTTCCGAAGTATAAATTAATGACGAGTATATTAGAAAAATTAATGGGATCCTTAGAGAAATAGGCAGCAGAAAGAGGAAGCTAGGTTATTAAATAAAAGTAAACTCCCAATCACTAACAACAGACGGTGGGACGTTACATTAATTATCAGAATATGATATTCCTTAATGCAATTCAGGCATCTATTGGCTAAAGAGGCTTAAGGTTTTTATGGAAAACTAAGTTTGCCTCAAGACAGCAACCTAATTTCACTTTGCAGAAGTAAAAAACTATTCCTCGCTAATTTATTCTTAGCTCGCAAAAATGATCATCTGATTGAGAGAGAACAGATCGAAGATGTAGGATCGAAGTTTGCTGAAGTATTTTTCGAGATCTGAATGCTTGAGATTTTTATGGAAAACTCAGTTTGCCTCAAGACAGCAACCTAATTTCACTTTGCAGAAGTAAAAAACTATTCCTCGCTAATTTATTCTTAGCTCGCAAAAATGATCATCTGATGAGAGAGAACAGATCGAAGATCAGGATCGAACTTTCATCGATTATATTTTTAGATCTTAATGCTAGTCATTTTTATAAATAATGGGGGCTCTTATGCCCCTTGCACTTGCTTGTATTGACCTCAACTGCAGATTTTTGACCACATGTCGTTACCAGAACTGCTCGATTGCCCCTTCTACGTATACTTTTTAAATTTTATGATGTTGCTTTATCTTACACCTACATGTTTCAAATGAGCTTCTAAAATTTAGCAAATTTAAATATTCTCACCCAAGAATCAATAATAATCAAAAGAAATTTATTTATATAGTTTTTTATCTTTGACCTGAGACGCGATACCATATTCGGCTAGGACGATTAAATTTATTCATTCTGCTTATTATTGTGAATTGTACTTTATTTATTTATAAACTGGTTATTCTGAGTCTTGAAGCAGTATAAGAATAACAATTATAAAAATCCAATAGACAGTATAGCTACTTACCACAAGGTGCAAAAATTGTTTAAATATGTGCAACGGTTTTTATTTTTTGCTTAATTGTTGTTTCTTGCATAGTTTTTCAAGCTCGACCCGGATTTCACCTGTCATATAAGAGTGTCCTGGATATACCAGGAGAACTAAGTCTTTTTTCTCCTCTACAATTACTAATTTAAGCTTGATTTTTGAAATTGTTAAAACCTAAATAACTTTGTAAGAATTAACGTAATGGGAAGGGAAAAATAATATATATGGCCATTAGGGAACTCACCCATTAGATGTATAACGGTAAATAAAAATCGCAAAAGAGATTAATAGGGCTAAAAATTTGAGTATAGATATTCAGTAATTATAACTTACATTACACTTAAAAATTTAGAAATTTACGTTTTTTTCTACATCAGAATCACCCTGCGCCCACTCATTAAATTTTCATTTTAATAATTATAAAAAACACCCACCACCAAAAACGAGCACGACAACTAAAAAAAGTCAAAAATAAGTATGCTTCTCTATTTAAATCTATTTTAAGCATCATTTCACTAAAATTCAGAAATTCTTCAAAACATTGTTGGAGTTAGGGCTAATGGAGTTCCATTAAATTATTTTTTCGGATTATTCTGAAAATCATGGGTAGAAGCAAAAGTTTTGTTAAAAATTTAATACTTACTTTTGACTATTTGTGGTTGTCGTGCTCGTTTTTTGTGGTGGGTGTTTTTTATAATTATTAAAATGAAAATTTAATGAGTGGGCGCAGGGTGATTCTGATGTAGAAAAATACGTAAATTTCTAAATTTTTAAGTGTAATGTAAGTTATAATAACTGATGTCTATACTCAAATTTTTAGCCCTATTAATCTCTTTTGCGATTTTTATTTACCGTTATATATCTAATGGGTGAGTTCCCTAATGGCCATATATATTATTTTTCCCTTCCCATTACGTTAATTCTTTCAAAGTTAATTAGGTTTTAACAATTTCAAAAATCAAGCTTAAATTAGTAATACTAACACATAACCTCAAAGTCTTTTATGCTTAGCGCTGTCTTCTCAGAGTTTCGGAGCTAAAAATGGTTGCTAGAATAGGTGCTTAAATGTTTTAGTTCCCACTGTATTCCACCGCCTTGTGAGTCACAGCTATTAGTAACATCAATGTTGTCACTAGAGGAGGTTTTAAAGTTCGTATGTTCTCTATTTATACCCTTACGTGGTATCTCATTAAATCGGTTTAAATTCTATTATACTTAAAAAGTGAAAGGTCCATTATGTGAAGGAGAATTGAATTAGAAGTTTGTGGTGTTAATCTTATTGATAGAAATTATTTAAGCAATATTATATGTTACCTTTTTAACAGCTCAAATTATAGATATGTTAATTAATTATTAAAACAGCTTAACTCTACTCAATCTTTATATTTAATACCATTTTTTAAGACTTTCGTATTTAAATAAAGTTGAGAATTAAATTAAAATCGATGATTGATTAAAATAATAAATGAAGAAGTGCAACTTTGTGGCAAATAAAATCACAGATTCAACCCCAGATCTGCAACTTGTTCCATAGCTAATCAAAAATTAATATGTGTTTCTTCTTACGTCATCTTAACAGCACCTCTCAGCAGCGAGATTATCTCGCAATCTTCATTTCTCGATTTGCCTTTTGGAACAACTTGCTTCACTTATAACTCTGTATTGAGCACTCTCCAAAAAAAGTTGCAAGGATGAAAAGTTCTTGGAATTTTATGCTGAATCGAATGGCATAATAATTATTTAAGTTGGAGACACTTCAACAGTCACTATTAAATTTCACTTTAATTTAATATCTAATTTCATGCTCTTATTTTTAAATTCTCAGCTATACCATTTTAGAATAAGATAAAAAACATATCATAAATTATGCTTTATTATGGGATGAATACGAATACAGAATTGGAGGTAAGATATATTTGAGATAAATTCTATAGTAGACTTTGATTTAAGACCTAATGTTCAGATGGTTAACGTCTAGATGAGTCATTTTTTATTCCAAGATTCAAATCTCACAGGTAAAATTCTTTTTTTGAATTTTTTATGACATATATTTCTAGCAGGTAGCAATAACATTAACAGCAGTACCAGTAATAGTAAAAATAACGAAAGAAATATTTAAAATGAAGATGATGAAGATTAAGATGAGGAAATTTAATTAGCGGAAGAATAGTTTTAAAAGAGGTAAAGTTTTAAAATAAATTAGAGATGTTTCAAAAAGTGAAAAT
This sequence comes from Tetmemena sp. SeJ-2015, assembly GCA_027382625.1. Taxonomy (NCBI): domain Eukaryota; phylum Ciliophora; class Spirotrichea; order Sporadotrichida; family Oxytrichidae; genus Tetmemena; species Tetmemena sp. SeJ-2015. The sequence continues at coordinate 34,610 of JAJKFJ010020933.1, forward strand.
CAAAGTTGATACAGAAAGCTCGAAAATATGCAATTAAAGATCAAGGCAGATATTATAGGATGGATAGAATTAGATGATAAAAAATTTTTTGATTCAAGTACAGAACTTGCACGAAGAATAAGGTAACTGCCAAATATTTATACACAAGACTTCTATTTGAGTTTATGTCTTAAAAGAATTTATGATATAATTTGTAACTTGAGTTCTTTGGCTTCTTTATTTCAGTATCCCATTTTACTATTGAAACATAGTATAGTAGAAATTCTCATAGGTCTAACATCTTCTCTATGAATTATGAAAACATAATAAGCTTACCATAAATTCTTATCTTTCATTTCTCAAGCCGAAAAAGATAAATCAGGAGATGCAATTCGTCAAAGTAAGCTAATTCAGTTTCCATCTGAGTTGTTTGAAAACCCATATATTTTAAATCTAATTTTTAATAATGCAATTGATTATTGGGTGAATATGATTAGATGATTAATGATTGACTTTCTTTAAATACAAGTTTTATAAGGGTAAAGACAACAGCAAATTAATTGATAATTCCAACTTGTAAATTCATTAATTAAAAATAAAAAGCATGGATGAAAAGATAAAGACAATAGCCAGAGAGATCAAACTAACCCAAATTTTCTAAAATGTGGTTGAAGAAAACTAAAGTAAGTAAACCTTTATTCTCTAAAAACTATTATTACGATTCTTTTTATGTTTAGCTAAGATTTTGCTATAAAAAAGCGATTTTCATTGACTAATATTGTGATTTAGACATGCATACATAGAGTGCGAGAGAAGCTCATCAATGACTCCATAAACCTGAGAGGAGTGAATTTACAATTCATGACCAAAAAGCAAAGTTAATGAATAGCTCTAACCAAATGCAATGGTAAGTTTTAACCCAAAATAATTCACAATTTTGTAATAACTTTGTACGCTCAGAATTTGGAGACACAGAGGCAAAAGATTTCAAAGCATTATTTTGAAAACATAAGGAGAAACTAAATGCAAATAATTAAATGCTTGGCAGAGCGCATCAAAAATATTATTCAGCAGTAATAAACTTCATTATGAAAAAGAATTTGTATTTGAAAATGCTGATGCACTATTCATATTCTACCCATAATTATCGGATAAAATTATGATTTAAATCACTTTCTAAGTTAATCTAGTTCTTTGTGATCACCTAATTCTAGTCCTATAATCTAGAGATGCTTTTTTAATTTATTCCCTAATGCTTAAACTTATGCATCTCTTTTTTTAATTTCTCTAATTCATTTATATTCAACCTAAATTACTTAATTAAATAATAAAATGGAAGGTTATGTAGAATATCGTTCGAGATTAGAACAACTGCATCACATAAATTCACTATCGATTGCTTGCATGCAAAAAATTACTTCATATTTGTGAGTACAATTCTTTAGAATTATTGTTACAAAAACTCTTATCAAACTCACTAAACTCCTTAGTAAGATAAAAAGGCAAAAAAGGCTTTGCTTGTGTTGATTAGATTAGCAGCCATTTTTCAGCAGGCATTCCCTTTGAAGATTTAGTTGAGGATATAATTGTCTTGAATCTTATTAAGGAAAATAATCCCAAAAATTAAACAATAAAAGAATGATAGAAGCAGACGACGAAGCTGCTTTAGTAACTAAGGTTGATCATGGACAATAGAGTAAAGGATGAGAGGGCAATGACACTTCCAGATGCTACCTTATGACCCTCTCTATGATGTACTACCAAGTATGAGACATAGGTAGAGTATACTCTCTATGCTTTATCTATTGAGTCCCATAGCAGGCGCACAAGCTCCCGAGTGGTACCTCACACCCACAGTAAGAGATGGTTTGAACGACTGGGATTCTAGGCCAATACCTTCTGCAGTGAGTGGCAAGGTTTATTCCTTGGCAGCTATCAGCAGTGGGCTCCTATTTTCAGAAGAAAATAGCTAGAGAGTGCCAGTGATGCATCCAATGGGAGATCTTTAATAAGAAACTATAATGCCAATATTTAAAGGAGAGGTGACGCAGAATTATTAGTTGTTTAATCATATATAAAATCAGTCATAAATCGTAATGCCTATTCTTCTTCTTCTTCTTCTTCTTCTTCTTCTGAAAGTTCTATTTAATAATACTTTAAATTACTTAATTAGTCTGTTTTCTCCTTAATTAAAACATTAGTTCTTCATTATTTTTTTATACTCAAAACATCAATCAATAAGATTTTGAGCCATATACTGATAAAAACCTCTAGTTAGTCATAGGATACTATAGTATTTTGTTATAAATTCAAAGGCTAGAGCGTAGAGTCATTTTTCGCTCTCTTATCTAAAAACTCTCTCCCTAAAGATATGCTAAAAAAGTATTTATTAACAATCCATTGCTTTACACTTTGATTTTATTTTTAGATTTTATCTATTATCATTGTTCTTTGTAGGCGTTAAAAATAATTTTAATAGATCTTGGATAACTACTTAATTATATAATTGATAAAATTTAAGATTACTTTAAATAGCAAATCTACAGAGTTAGCAGTCTAATACACCCTGCAACTAACATTCTCCTTTATAATGGGATTAATTAAATATTCATCAATAAGTGATAAACTCAACTTGTAACTGGTATTAAGTATTAGTCCCTTACTCTTCCTACCTCACACCTTGCCGAATATGGTACCGCGTCACAGTTCTAAGATATAACCTATCCATCTTAATTTATTTTCTTATTTTTTATTCTTGGGCAAGAATATTTAAGGTTGCTAAAGTTTTGAAGCATGTCGGTGCAAGGTAACGCAACACCACAATTTTTTTTAAAGTATGTGCGGAGCGGGCCCTTGTACGGTGGGGGGCTCAGGGCCCCTTATGCCTCAATTAAAGTCGGAGTATATACTAAAATAAGCGCTAAACTTATATCAAATTCTTCAAAATGAGATCAAAACAAAAATGATTTACTTGAATGAATTTTTACAAAGTGTATTCGGCACTTGCAATTTACATATGTCTATGCTTTCTTTCAAATTTCTTATTTATTATATAAAATATTTATTTAAATTATCAGTTACTTACCAGTTCAGTCCTTATGCAACAATCTAGCAAATAAATTTAATATAATATAATATTGTAGTCCCAGAATTAGTTAAGCTTTCTTGTCCCAAGTTCAAACTGGAGGAGGCTTAACTTTCAAACTAAGAAGGTGAACGTTTGAAATCTCAAGGACAGAGAGAAGGAATCTACTGCTAGGATCAAGAGATACAGATGACTAAGAGAATACTAGGAACTCAACTCAACAAAAGTAAACAAAAAGAAAAAGAATAACAAAAAGAATAAGAACAAAAACAAGAGAACAGAGCAAGAAGTTAAAATGAAATATTTAAGGTAATTCGCCATTTTAAAACAGAATTTGAAATAAACTTGCAATATTAATTCCGAGTATTTAATATAATATTATGATATTGGAATTAAATGTCAAAAATTATGTGAGTACAAGTCTCTTATTAATATCATCTTTAATATATCAATCAATATTATTCATCGAAAACACGAGTGCGAAAACACGAGTGCGAAAACATGACTGCGAAAACATGAGTGCTAAATCATAAGTTCGCCAACATTAAATATATAATAGCTGTCATCATACATGAGTTGTGATACATGACTTCTAAAACATGAGTGCTAAAACATGAGTTCTAAAACACGAGTGCGAAAACATGAGTGCGAAAACATGAGTGCTCACACATGATTGCCCAAACATTATATATACAACATTTGTTTCCATACACGAGTTCCGAAACATGAGTGCTCATACATGAGTGCTAAACTCTCC
>JAJKFJ010020934.1:0-106836 GCA_027382625.1 Tetmemena sp. SeJ-2015
TAGCTAGAGGGTCGGATTTTCAGCTAGCGAGGTCTAGAACTATCCAGCGATTCTAAGGAGACTTTTTACCTTTCTAATCTCTTTTGAAATTTAATTTTGACTTCACCCCTGATTCTTACAATACTTTAAATATAAAATGAAGTAAATAAATGAATTGAATAATTTTATTAAAGCAGAAAGAATATTACAGACTTATAAATTAGATTTATCCTTTGTTGGTTAATCTTTATTTTTATTGATCAAATTATAATTTTTATTTAGAATGAATTAATAAACAATCATTATTTCTATAGCGCTACATCTTAATCAGCTGGACAAGTAGTTGTGGGCCTTGCTTACAATCCTTATTCAGAAGAAATATCTGGTATCCTTATTTATATTTTTACGGGAATAAAAGAGGATAATTTTGTGAACTACTATTCTTATTTCTAAATATAAATTAATAAGTTTTAGTTTTATAAGTAGTTCTGTTATGTAGTTATATGATAAAGTTGTAAATAAATACTTTTAATTTGAGCTTTTTAATTCAAATATAAAATAATAAGCTCATTTTTAATATAAATTAAAATGAAGTATATTCTTAGATCAGCTTCTTTTAATTTTCTTTAAGGGCGATGTGAGTTCTAATTCTTAGAATATGAACTTGTACACATATCAAATTCCTCAAACTGGTATAGTTATAGAAAATCAACATTCTAACATATTTTATCAATCTTTATTAAATAATGACAATTTTATAGTCTAATTTATATTATATTTTCTAAATTATAGGGATATTGCTAAAATATATATTTCACAAATAAATTTTGATTAAATTCTTTTTAAGTTTAAAGAAAAACATATTATACAGCTTTCTAGTAATTAAATGTGAAATTATTAGAATGATACTTATAATATTTTTTACAGGGAAATAAGTTTTTTTTTATTTTTATTGTCGATAAAGCTTATCTCCCATTCAATTTCCATCAATAATAAATAAGTTGGCCATATAAAATAGTTTATAATAATTGTTTTTAAAGTTAATGCGAGGTTCAATTCCTCAGTAGTTTACGACATAGGCTACTACGATTCCAATCACTTAGCTTTGATGATGTCACAGACTCACGCATTTTATTTTAAAAAGACCTCTGCAACCCCATTATATCATAACTTTGGGTGGCATGAAATATAAAATTAAATTAATTAAATATACTTCTTGCAAACTGATTCTTCCCCTCCAGTCTTAAGAATAAAATTAAGAAAAGCAAGTTACACAAGCGGCGCCTCTTACTTAAATTATAACGGTATCAAGGTATTAAGTAGTAGCTAACTCTACTTTTTTGGTGGTCTAAGGCAGCAAACTGATTCCTCAAACATCGGATTCATATTTATATAAAGAAAAATCAGTTTTTACTATTTTTGTTTTTATTTTTTAACTTTATAATTGATTCTTGACTAAAATTATTGATGACTAAACAAGCTCCGGATGCAAGCATTTCAAATTATTTAGATTTGATTGGATAAATCTCAGCCACATATTAATTTCAAGACGCGGGATATCTTTTTAAATTATTTTATTTCTTCTAAAAGTTTTACAATAAAATAATATTCAAGTTGATTTGTCATTAAATTCAAGTTCTATAATATATTTTAACAAACGGTGGTGTGATCAAGTGATGTAAAAAATTAAATTTTACCAATTATGCTTATTCTTTATCTCTAACTAAATTTTTGATTTTTATCCTAAAATTTAAAATTAATAACTAAATATTGAAAATAATTAATTAGCTTTAATTTAATCTTTAATAAATATTTTATTAAGCCTGAATTAATTTAAGATAGTTTTTTGCACTGGATCTTACACAATAAATCAAATACCAGCAGGACACAAATGATCGAGGAACCTTTATAGATAGCCCCTATACGCTTAAAAGCTTTGATGGAAGCTTGGTATTCCAAAATAACCGATTATTTAAATTATGTGGAGCTCAAACTTTCAACATCTCCGTTTAATACCCAACAGTTTCAAAATAATTAAAAAATAATGTAATAAACTCTTTATATCTTAAATCATTAAATGAAGAGGAATTTATCATACAATAAGTGTTTTATAATTATTATACATTACTAAAAAAGATAATTTTAAATTAATTTCAGACCCTGTTTAAGTGTGCTACACTGATAATAATTGTACTTTTTCCATATTCCCTTTTAATATAACTGCTTTGAGTTGCAATACTTAGCAATTTAATCTTGCTGTTCAAATTTTCGATGTCGATAAAGAGTTTAAAAAGGATTTAAAATCTAAAAATCAATTTATATAAATTTTAAAAGACTCTTGGGATAAAAACAGTTATTGGAATATTTCTATAGATCCAGTGGCTTACTCAAACGGCACTGGATGGGGAGTGTATTTTAATTTCACCCCTGTAATGGCAGATATCGGAACTTAAAAGAAGACTATAGTCGTGTATCTAAAAGATCAAAAACCCTTTATCCTAGCATATCTATAGTTCAATTTTCTTATTACCTAATATAATAATTATAGATTGCATTTATTCTAATTCAAATGTCTAATATTCGACATAAATGCTACAAGTCTCCCATAGTTACTCCCTCAAATATCTCTTTGTCCTACTACTATCACTCTGGCTTATTATTTTTCTTCAAATAGATACCAATTAAGCTTTTTAATGACACTTATGGATACAATTGCTTGATAGCTTACGACATTTCTTAAGTTTAAGGTAAAATCCTTAGCTATCCTTATTATTTATCTGTCAGTTTCAGAGTATTCCTCCTGGGTTACTCTCAACATTACTCAGGACTTAACTGGCCTCATCAAATCTATGAAACTAGATGTAGACACTGACAGCTTGACAAATAATTACATTGACACCTATGAGGTAATAGTCCAAGGCACAAACTGGTCAACTCCAGGAAACCTCACAGTCAAAATTGTCTTTCTAGTTAAAGGTGCCCAAAATTCTGCTCCTTTTTTCATGAGTGAACTAGCTTCTTTGAAAATGAATACGCTATCATCTCTCACCTACACGCTACCAGCTATTCAAGACAATCAGTTCGATGGATACGTTGTCACATATAACCTAGGACAGGCATTTTTATTCACTACTTTTCCCAAGAATGACACTTTTCAATTCGATCCCTCACTATAAAAATACCCATTTATCTTTAAGTAACTGTTTTTAGTACAAGATGCTGGATCATACATTATCAAAATTATGATGACAGACAACAATTATTTATTTATTCGGAGGGGAGAATGAGTTCTGCATATACACTTAAGTTAGATGTAGTGTTCTTCAGTCGGGCAGGAATTTTTTGAATAGCAAATAAATAGACTCATGGAAGAAAAATCCTAATATTTTAAATGATAGCTAAACGCTCTCTGCTCAAATACTTAAATTGACCGAAACAGGATAAACATGGATCAATTCAGCTAGTAAATGTACACAAAACTTAATCTGACCATCTTTAATTTAATTATATTTTAATGAAAGCACTCTCTTTATCAGAATCAAATTTTACTCTAAGTAAATCGTATCAAAGAGTTAATTATACAGTCCTTGGCTATAATGGAAACACTTTAAAAATCCAACTTTACTTTCAAGACATAAAATCTATTTCAGTATATTTATTAGTAGGTTCTATAAAGGATACTCTTGAAGTAATATTTTAAAGTAAAGTTTATCTTACCTTATTTATTTCCTGACTACTCACTTCAGTACATTCAAAACACACTAATAAGATAGGAGATTTTATGAATTGAATACCTACTTGATCTATTGATAACTGAGTGTTAGGTTTCATATGATACTTAATTATTACTCTCTATCGTTTTATTCTAAGGTTCTGAAACCTTGTCCATCTTACAATTACTTATTACGTAGGATTTTTACTCACCCCTTATCTTTCTGTTGAAGAATGTGAATTTCTTCTTCTGATGTTAAAAGTACACTTTGCATTTTAATGGATGATATCTCTGAGTATTTATATCAAGGTGCTTTTTTCTCCAAAAGGAAGAATGCTATTTATTGAAGGTTAGCTTTATTTTCTTTCTTTACTATTTAGTTTGATTATTTTAGCAGGGTATAAATTATCTATTCAAATTAAATTTAGGGATTGATTCTGCCGTTTAATTCGACAATTTCGAAAGCGATTCCTAGTCAACTAGATGAAAGTAATTTTCTAAAATTTTAAGAATGATATAGGCCAGGCTGCACTAGTAAACTTTATGGGAGATACTGTGTCAGGATCTCTAAAAGGAGCAATGTTTGGAAACATAGCAGTATCCATAATTGCGTAAGATGATACTTCAATTAACTCATTTATAGATCTACGTCGTTCCAATATTTAATAAATGATAAATATCTGTGGGGCCTAGTGAATTCATTCTAAATGATTTCTCATCTTCCTTTGATAAATTTAAACAACCCGTCTAATGTGCAGGTCTTCTATGGAATGACCATCTCTATGAGTAACATGGATATTCTTCCAACGGAGTCTATGTTTGCATCAGTCATAGGAGGCAGCTCAGATCAAGATGAGAGAAGTTTGTCGCCTTTCAACGATAATTTCAATGGGCTGGGCTATTCATCAATAAATAATTAAATGCAGTTGATAGATAACCTGGGAACTTTCGCTCTTCTAATAGTCATCAAAGTTTATTTGATTCTTATTCTCCTCTTCTTTAAGCTTATGAGCTACTTGAATTTCAGGTAAATTATGTGCTTAATTCATTTTATAGGGCTGAAAAACTTTATTTGATCTTGAAAAGAAAGTTATACATGAACTTCTTCATAAGATCATTCATGGAGGGATATATGGAACTTACTCTCTGCGTTTTTATTAACCTCAACTATGTAAAATAGCCCTCTTTTCTAACTGCTTTTAGATGTCTTATAAGACTAGATAAATAAATACATTTTAAGTTATAAATTGAAAGTAGATTGGATACATATAATTCCTTATCGACTTATGGCCTTTTAGGTTTTTTCTATAATATTCCCCATTTTAACAATTTAATTTTTCTTGTTAAGAATTAGGCCAAGCTTAATTTCAAAGAGTACAAGTAGTCCTTTGATTCTTTGTATGAGCAATAAAGAACCGACAAAATGTCTTCAGCAATTAAAAGATAATTTTTAGTGGACTGTTCTTGTTAAGGAGACTGGAATACTCCTTGATTAAATAAATTTAAAATATGGTCTTCATGTCTGAGTACTACTCACTCTAGATAATAAGTTTGATGGTGAGCTCTATCCTTTTGCTGGCCTATTACTTTTGGTACAAGCCTTTGATTAATTTAAATATCTTTGCATAGTAGGAACGACAACTACTTAGAAATTTTCAATGAAATATGTCTTTTGCTTTCTCTTTATCTGTACATACTCTTCACTGATTTGATAGACGACTATGACCAGAAATGGCTGTTTGGGCAGATTTTAATTTTTCCTCACTATAAGTAACCTACTGGCCAATATTCTCATCATGATGCTTTCAATTAGAATATTTTTGCTTTTGTCTCTGAAGGTATTTATTCTAAAGTTAAAGAGAACCACTCTACTTATGAAACAGAGAGCATAGATAATGTATAAGAATTTTCAAAATAAAAGATTAAAAGCCAGATTGCACGCTTAAGAGGTGGCTCAATTCAAACTTAAGTCGGCATTTTAATTTAAAGTAGGAAGAGCTGAAGAAGTAGAAAGAGATTGTGAAGCAAATAGATTTAAATGAAACGAACAACCTCTCAGTTACTATAGATCAAATGATACCTTATAAAGATAAATCAGAAATATTCTATGAGTCCGAGCAAGATCCACAATATTCAATTATAAATTTTTAATTTTATGCAATTCTGAAAAATTAGTACAATAAACCTAACCTAAAAGCACATTTGAAAACACTTAAAGTCCTTTAGATTCAGTTAATGTGTTTAAAGATAGACCATTTTCAAGTATCAATTATGTTGGCCGAGAGAGAAGTCTCTCCACGAATTAGTTTGGCAATTTTTAGAGCCTTGAAAAGCTTATATAAAAATAAAAAGCAAAGAAGATTAACTATGGTAAGAGACATGAGACCCGAGAATTTTACAAAAGTTGACAACTTCTTAAGGGAAAAAAGTGAAGTTTTTATTCCTTCAGATGAAGAATAAGAACAGTAAGAATAATATATACCATCGTATTAAAGCATCAAATATTGATTTGTCTATTTCAAAATTATTTTCGCCTTAAATCTAACGATTGATGTATTTTTGCGTAATTGAAATGATCTTGAAATTAATTGACCTTGGTCAAAATGACTTAACTCATTTGGCTACTTATTTGACAGATTCGACTATTTGATTGAATTATCTTGCAGTTCTGGTAGTGGATGCTCTTCAACAAAGCATTTGCCCTTTTCGCAAGATAGCAGAAGCTTTGGCTCTAAAGGAATCTATCCAAGAAGTCTTACTTAAAAGTCCTCACACATTTTGGTAGCTCCACCAGTGACAGGTGGGAAGATTTAGCTTTCACAGTCGCAGATTATTAATTTTTAAATAGCTTGGGCAGACGAAGCCACTCATGTTTTCAACAACTCCGAGAACTGGAAGACTGGTCTTTTTGCAAAAGTTAATCTCCTTCCTTACATCACTAAGACTTACCTCTTGAGGAGTAGTGACTATGATCGAGCCAAGGATTTTAGTGTTCTTGAGATACTGAATCACACTTATATGTTCGTCGGAGGTGCCTGGAGGAGTATCAATAATCAAGTAATCAAGCTCTTCCCAAATCACATCAGTTAAGAATTGCTTTATCAGACCATTCTTTCTGGGTCCTCTCCAAATAATGGGATCGTCTTTTGATGGGAGCAAGAATCCAATACTCATCACTGCTAAGTTATCTTCAAGGTATAAAATTTAAATTACACTGGAGACCAACCTTGATTGCTTTAGTGGACTTCTTAACCCTCTAAGCCTAGCATTCTTGGTACGCTAGGGCCGCAGATATCGATGTCTAATAAACCTACTGAGATGTTCTCATCTTAAGCCAAAGTGAGAGCGAGCTAGGTTGATACTGTGGATTTTCCAACTCCACCTTTTCCACTCAATACAAGAATCACGTTCTTGACATTTTTGAGTTTCTCAGCGATTTCATTTAAGGCTAAATCTTTAATAAAAGCAAGATAATTTACCTGGATCCTCTTCTTACTATTTTAAAATAAATTTAACTGTCCAGCTCCACTAGCACATAGGTTTTAGTTTGGGCAGCCTGCGCATGCCTCTGACTTTCCAGCTTTATCAGTATTTACTCCTGGGCAATTCTCATTTGCGTCTATAAATAATTTAATACACTTATCTATGACATACTCTCAGGAACCTTGTTCTAAGTGTTCTTCTCCGCTTCCATAGTGATAATATATATTTTTAGTTATAAATAATACCTCTCAAAAAAAACAATATGGGTATTAAAAAATTAAATTTAAAATAGTGACAAAATTAAATTTAAGCTTTTCTTTTTTAAAAGCCAAATCTTTTAAAGGGGAATTTAAAGAGTTATAGTGACACCAACAACTAGATGGCCTCAGCTGCAAAACTTCAAAACAAGAAGACTTAGCTGACTTTGGAAAATTAAATGTCAGATTTCAAACCTCACAACTTAAATATGATGCCCAGCTCAAATACATTTGGCTAAAAAATGCAGCAAGACTCTTTGGAGTATCAGAACTATATAAATGAATACGAGGATAATTATCAAAGGCCCTCAAGTTAAATTCAGAAAGATAAGTCTAACAGCAATTTCCTCATTCTAAACCAATAGTCCTAAACTAATTCAAAGCGATCAGGCTTCAACAACTAGCATGATTACAGCTAAGGACTGAGCAGTAATTGAAGAGGTATTTTTATTAATTAATCCAAGCTAGTAGAATTTGGGTGAGTACGAGGACTCTCAATAGATTAATCATGCTATGAACTCGCTCTCAAGTGAGGATACGATTTACCTGTAGAGCTATCAACCACCTAACACGTAGAGCTAGAATTAGTTCTAAGACTCACTAGAAAATATAAATAACTAGAGCGCTATTCCACACCAACAATAGTAGAATTCACTCAATAGTCTGAACATAATTGAGTATTTCAAGCCTAAATTTGAACAGTAAATCTAGAATACTAAACACAGAAACGATTCCACTAACTAGTAGATGAAGTAGTTAAATGCCTAAGATCAAAACAAGGGAAAGAATATTCTGTATGGTGATGAGAGGGGAGACTTAATTTTTATGTTTCACTTAAGTAGCCATAGCATCTTTATATATTTAATCGTTTTGAACTACTCAAGGATCAACGAAGATAGTCAAGAGTATACAGAAGAATTGGAGGAAGAGAAGGTGCAGAATAAATATACTGAAAAGTCCCTAAACTAAGGCTATTCTCAAAACAATTCTCGCTTTAATGCAAATCTAGTTGCTGCAAATTAAGAGAGGAACAGTTAAATAAGCAAACAAACTTATATGCAGATAAATTAAAGGCACATTCTAGAGTAGCTAAGTTCTCAAAACTAGAACGAGGAGTGCTTCAGCAATTTAAACGGTTCAAAGCAAAATCAGAGCAACACTTCTCTCTTCTTTGAGAACAATCCATAGTACCTAAATAGAAATAGCACCTAAGTTTATGAAGATAGTTTTGAGGAGGAAGAAAGAAAGATAGACTAGCAGTCTAAATAGTAGATATGCTTAAATTAATTTTAAAGTAAAGCAAAATAATTAAAGAGCAAGCACTTGATAATAGCGGTTACAATTAGCACTCACAGATGAAGAAGACCTGAAACTTAAATTATTTTGAGAAGACCAACATGAATTAGAGCTATAATGGGCAGTCAAGTACTCTCAAAAAGAGATCCTTAAGCTAAAACTAGGCACTAGCCAAGGATTTGAACTACACCCCTGTGACAGAATCAAGCTTGGACTAGTCTGCTATTCAGTTTTAAAACATGTATCAAAATCCTAGCTTTATTGCCCAGGCTAAACAAGGTACCAAGGCAGTTAATTTAACTTAGAGTCCACCCTCGCCTAAGGAAAATTTAATGCTAGCCTCGAATGGGTTATCAACTACAAGCAAATAAGAATGGGCTCTTGAAACTCTGCTCAAGGATGAATAGGTGAACGTTTAGCATTTAGAGGATAGAAATAAGGCGCTCAAAGACAGGATAAATAACTTGGAGAACATGTTGAAGTCATCTATGAGAGATGATCCTCCAGAAAATAGACACAGACCTGCCACTCATCATGCCAATTAAGATTCAATTAATTAGATTAACTTGACTAACACCAACAACACTTTTAATATAGATGAAGCCTCCAAGACTTATTCTCACTACACTTCCACCATGCATGCAGGGTCTATTCATCATCACTAAGATGAGTCTTACAAGCAATATCTTCAGCAAAAAGTTGAAAAGTTCCAGAATCTGAATCATCAGTATGAAATCGAGAATCAAAGATTGAAGTCAAAGTTAGATGATGTTTTGAATAGATTGAATATGTTTGAGGAAGAAAAGATGGCTTTAAAGTAGGAAAATGATGAGAAGATGTATTAGCTAGAGCAAAAGATACAAGATTATGAGTAGTAGTTGCAAGAAGTGCACTAAATATCTATCAATGAAAAAGACCAGACTATTTAAAACCTAGAGGATCATATCAAATCAATTGAAGCGAAATTATATTCACAGGAAAATACTCAAAGCTAGACTCAAAGTACTAGAGTTTAACACTTATAAACAACTCCTCTATTTCAGCAATCACAAACTTCATTTGGAGGTGCTAATAAGGACATAGTCTAATAAAATCATTACGATCACTTGATGATCTAGTAGAACCAATCCCAGCAGCACTAAAATTACCATAACTTGAATGCAAATTCGAACTTACAGTCTGACTATTTATCGAGCTCTTTAGGCACTATGCAAATGGCCAGAATTTAGGATTAGAGAATTTTACAAAGTGATTTTATGCATGAGAAAGTAAAGTAACTTGAAATTCAACTAGAGGAGACTAAATAGTATTATGTGTCAAAACTATCGATGCTCGAGAGGCAGCATTTGATTCACACACTAGCTGAAAATAATAAAAATAACTAGACTCTAAGAGGCATAGACTAGAGAGAACTCACATTTGGAGAGAAATAGAGATTCTTTGATTAGATCATCCACCTAGAGTCTGAAAGAGATGCTGCACTAAGAAAAGTTTAGTTGCTTGAATTAGAAAATGGCTACCTTTTGAAACTTAAATCCTCTTAGAATGATTAGACCACAACATCATAAGTCAAAGCGAGCATGGAGGTTGTATTTAATAGTGCTATGGATATTAGAGTAAGAGAAATAATTGACCTCATTATGATGTTCGAAGATGCAGTTTAAATCAAAGAGCCTTGCAAGGAACTTTATGCGATCCTCGAAAATGTAATTACCTAGATAGAACAGATGAGTGGGAATGAAATTTATGAAGATAGCTAAGTTATAATGTTTGAGAAGCTCACTGAGATTTCCTTACTGATATCTTAGATGCAGTCTGCAGAAGAAATTTTGCAAGTCTTGGATAAAATGAGAACCTATGCAATGACTGAACTTGAGAGCATCATCCAATCTTATTACTCTTGCAAAGATGGAAATTAAGTGACATAATAGAATGATAAATACGAGCCAGAAAGAGATGAAGAATATTGGTCAGACTTCTCAGATGAAGACTGTTTTGTTGAGGAACAGGAGGAAAATCAGATCGTCAATACTCTCAACGATTTCTTGGTCTGGATGAATTAACTTCTCAAATCTAGGGAAGTAGATGTCCTTAAGCTGATAAGGTCTGAAGAGTCTGAATAAGGTCTCATACATTTAATAGACTTCTGGCATGTGATAACCTCTCTTGGCTTTAATCAGAGTCCCTTAAATATCGCTAATCTGCAGAAGTACTTTGATCAAACGAAGTCTAATATGATAGAGTACGAGAAATTGCTAAAGAACGTGCAAATCAAACCAATATCCTGGTGGCAAGAAGTCATCCTAAATAACTCCTTTGAAACAAGGGCTTAAATCAATTAGAATGGGAATTTAAATTCATACCTTAGCAATTTTAAAAAATAGGATGGTAAACTTCAAAAGTTCTACTTCAACTTAATCACAGAGAAGCTTACAAGTGATCTTGCCAACGTATCAAAGCTTTAAAGTTACTTCAGAGTATCCAGCACCTAAGTTTTCACTAAAAGCACTTTTAGGAAATTTGTTCTTGAAAATAGGATTAATCCCTTATTCTAATTATAAGTTCGTTATGGAATTTTATTTAGTTTACATTAACAAGAGTTGAAAATCTCATTCTATTTGAAATGCTGTAAGAGAACGGTAAAATTCATACAAAAAGGTTCTAGGATTTTTTAAGGGATCCATTAAAGTCTATTCTGAAATAAGATGCTCACTATAACAAGAACATGAATGACTAAAACTCCTTTAAATAGGCTTAAGAGGAAGATGATCAGAGAGAAATTTAGTCTGATTTTGATCATTACTTGAGATTAATATCCAGCCATGCTAAGGCAAACAGTTTCGACTTGGAAGAGTGGTTTAGATGCTACGACTCTCTCCACAATGGAACTATAGATTTAAAAGGCTTTGTTCTTCTATTTGCTAATATGGAGATCCCTCTTACTAAAATTGAAACTTACTCAGTCTTTAAGTAGCTCGTCCTCAATTAGAAAAAGTAGATAGGTGAAAGAAACTTGAAAATAGACTTTGAAAGCAATAGGATTCATTTCAGAGAATTTATTATTGCATTACAGTAGATTGGAAAATAGAGCATCCCCTAACAAGATAAAGACAATCGAGATTCATATTTTTTAAGATTTTAGATTTACCAATTTCTTAATTAGAACAGCTAAAAAGGAAGATCATGAGAGCTCATGATAAAAATGTTTCAGCTAGCCAAGTTAAAGAAAGATAGAGTGAAAACAACACTTACAAATCTTAGAAAGTAACTGAAGATAAAGAAAATGTGTGCGTGAACAGAAATAAAAGAGTTCAATAGTACGATCCTTAGCTATAAGATTCTATTTCGCAGTTGGAGAACAAGCTACTCGCAGACTCTATAAATCAAAGATATTTTTAAGATAAGTCACAGCCACGGTGAAAGAAGATCATACGCTGTCTAAATATAGAAGTTCAATTAAAATTGCAGAACTAAAGATGAGGATTGAAAAATTATACATAGAAAATTATGCAAAAACTTATTCTCATTTTATATTAAATAGATTTATAGTGTAAAAGAATGAGAGAAGTTTGGAGAGCAGTGGATTCGGTAAAATGAGTAGCACCCTGGCCAAAGCTTCTCAATTGAAAATAGATGCAATAAGAAAAGAATACGAGAAAGAAAAGAGTGAACTCAATTAGCAACTTAAGCTAAAAAATTAAGAGATCCAAGGCTTTAGTAATGAAATAGAGGTGATTCTCAAAGAAATGGAAACACTTAAACATCATAAGAATTATAAATGAGACTTCTATTTACTTAATTTTTTTTACTCTTATAATCAGAGATTAATCATATTAGGATGAAATCCGTGCTTATTAAAGACTTAAAATATTTGGGAGACTTTAAAGTTCATTTCATTTTGGAGAGAGTATTCTTGGCATCATTAAGCATCTTTGGCTCAATAACCGTCTGCTCCTTCTCTATTCTTTCAATGATAGCTGCAAGATTTTCCTTGACCTTCTCAGCCAAAGCTTGCTGCAGCATCTGCTCAAGTTCTTTGCAGTATTTAAGCCAGAGTAGATACTTCTCTCCCTTCAAGATGACTTCCTCTCTCACCAAGTTTTCTCTAGCCTCCTCTATAGCCTTGCTAAGTTGGGCCAGATCTATCTTATCCTATGCAATCATATCTTGAAGGTTCTTGTCCTTCTCCTTCCTGAGAGCAATCATGTCTCTGTACTTGTTTCTGTCTCCGATCACGCTAGTCATGGCCTCTTTGTAGACTTGCCTTGAAGCTTCAATATCAAGTTTGAAGACTTGCTCTTTGTACTTTTCTCTGAGCTCCTTTTGCTGCTCTCTCTTAGCCTGCTCCTCTTCCTAGTCTCTGATGGCTTGCTCTCTTTCCTTGAGTCTTTGCTCGGCAATTGCCTGCTTCTCTTAGTCGGACCTTTGCCTTGCAAGATTTTTCTCACAAGTAATGTGAATCAGTCTGTCGCTCTTGTAGTGCAGCAAAAAGCTTTAATTTATTTATTCAACATATATATGTATATTCGGAGAAGCTTCTATAACAATAAAAAAAAAGATTCATCTTTAATATAATAATTATAATTTCATTGTTCACATGTTGCTGTGGTTCAGGAAGTGGTCTCTTGTTCTTCTCCTCTTCTTCGTCCGGCAGTTATTAAGCAGGCGCACCCTTGGCAGCAGGGGCTCCTTTGGCTGGAGCACCTTTAGCAGGAGGGGCTCCCTTAGCAGGAGGAGCTCCTTTACCTCCTTTAACAGGCTGCTCAGGTTCATCCTTCTTTCTGATTCTCTCTCTCACTTCTAAAGCAATTGCCTTTTGCTCTTCGGTAAGCTCCTCCCCTCTTGCCATCATTTGCTGGTAAATGAACTTGAGTCTAGACCTCTTCGCCTTTTCAGCCCTACCTGGCTCTGCTTGCTCCCAAGATGCTTTGAGTGCTCTCTCCTTGTCTTCCTTATCAGTGTCTTTGATGATTGCAAGAGTTTCAGAGGAGTATATCTTAAGATGCCAAGTGATCTCTGCAGAGTCTGGGTTTTCTGTCTTGGCTTAGGGCCACTCATGCAAGTCAAACAGTGCTTAGATTACATAGGAGTGCTTAGTCTCATCATCTGGGTTATCAGAGGACTCTGGCAGTTAGTTGCTAGATCTAAACATGAAGTGAGAGACAGTTATCTGATTGTATCCCTCCTTCTGATAAATAACGTGACCGTGATCTAGTATCTACAGCTTGAAAAGCTTCTAGAATCCTTCCAGCTTATCGAACTCTCTTCCTTCCTTAATAAATGAAAGCAATACTTTTTAAGTTTGATGTTGAAAGAGGCGGAAGTGTGATCAGGACTAGTAAAGACTTTCTCTTTGAAAATGATACCGTATTTGGTGGGCTGATACTTGTCAGAATACTCCAATGGCTCTACCTATTGTACTTCTTCTAATGAGAAGTTGTCTCTATTTGTCAATACCTCAAGCTGTAGAGAGCCCTCAGTTGTGTTATAAGGCATGACTCCTTCAATTATGATAGAGTAGCCCTTGCCATTATTAGGAGTGAATATCATATTCTCCAATTTAGTTGAGTTGAGCAGTAGCTCGTTCTCAGTTTAGGTTGGATACTTCCTGCTTCTATCATTTTTATCTATTATCTTGAGTCTTAAGTACTTCAGCAGGAACTTGTCGTTTGGAATATCTAACTTCAAGTTCATGGTTAGCTCGTTCTCTCCTACTTGGAAGTCATACTTATTGAATAAGTGATATTTGCCCTTCTCAACTGGCAGGAAGTCACTCTGATAACTCTTAAGGTACATCTGCTTTTAATGGATTAAGTACTCTGAACGAGGAACAATAGAAATCTTTCTGATAAAATAAGAAATTATAAGTCCAGCTGCCCACACTGTAAAACCGTGAGGAGCTACTATGATATAAAACTATGTTAGGCTTGAGCCAGATGGTATTATTTTCTTAGTTAAGGCCAGAAATGGGAATGAGTTTTCCCTCGAAGTAAGATTTGAAGACGCTTTCAATAGGACCATCATGGCCTCTGTCTTCTTGTCTGTTTGAAGCCAGGGATTGATTTTAAGCATGAGCGCTGTCTATCTACTGCAGCTTCATCAAGTACCTAGGCAAAACAGGCTTAGGCTCTCTGCAAGGATGAGGAGCGAAAGCAATCAGTACTTAGTCGTTGTTGACTGGTGAGGGAATGATTTCTCCAGGAAGTAACTAGACAGCTCCTCCTTCTATTCTGCTTTCATCAGCTCCAAGCGTGTGATCCATGACCACTGAGTTATTGTGGCTTTACTTAGTGATGTCGAGTGAGTGAATGTTTGAGCTAGGGTTGTGGTGCATTTGCTTAATTAACTCTTCGTCCAGCTCCATCTTGATCATGATGTCTTTCTCATTCACTCATTCTCTTTAATTAAGATGCCATTATATATTTCATATAATAGATTAGAGATGTATGGTTGGTTGGCATCAATCCACCTATCATCATAAGTGGGCTTCATCATGTTGTACTTGTATATGTTATGGTAGACTATCAGGTTCTGGAAGCAGTGAGGGAAATCAGAGGAGAGCAACCACACTCCACCAGCTGCTCTGGTCTTAGGTTCAATGACTTGCTTCTTTTCCTCCTCTCCTTTGTTCTCCTCATTTATAGATTAGTTTTGGTTGTTGTCAATCTGCTGCACGTTGAGTGAGAATCCTCCGTGGTGCTTGTGCTGATGAAGTACTTTGGCTTGAGGGGACTCTGGTCTTTCTGATTCAGGAGGTCGTCTGTTACGATTCAAAAGACACCTCTTAGCTTCATGGAATGCATTTTATCTAGTGAAGGTGCTCAAGTAGTTCATCAAGGATATAACTTAATCAAAATAAATTATAAAGAGCCACCTATAGGTAATAACTTGTCAAATATTAAAATGATTTTTATTGAATAAATTTAATTCATTTTTAATTTATTATAAATAGTAGAGGTTCTCTTTCCCTTCTTTCCTTCTCCTCTTGCTCTCTCTTTTTCTCCTCCCTTCTCTTCTTCTTCCACTCCTCCTTAGACATGTTCTTGTCTCTCTTCTTCCTAGCGGGTGACACGAAGGGACTCTTAACTTCTTCAATCTCATCATCCATCCACATTCTAACAACTCTATATCAGCATTCTTCCCTAAGAAGTGACAGACATGCCTGACGAAGGCTCAGAGTCTACATCCAGACTTGACTTGTCCTAAGCAGAGTTAATTCTATCTGCGTTTGGCCCAAAATCAATCTTCTTCAGTGTCGTGGTCTAGGAAGGCAGCTTTGGTCTGAACTCATTATCGCAGAAGCAAGTCACAAAAGTTTTCTTGTTAAAGTAATGATCGTCCGATAAGTACTTCCTAAACATCTCCATACCCTCCTTCTCAAAGTCACTCAGTTTAATAGACTCTGGAATCAAGCCAGTCAGTGAATACACGATTGATCCATCTCCAACTTCTTAGTCGAAGTAAGCCTCAGGACTATACCACTTATAAGAGTAAACTTTAAGCAGTGCTTTCAGCAGTATCTGGGGCCAGATTTCAAAATTGTTAATGGTTCTTGGGAACATCAACTTCTTCTTAGCGTCGCAAGGCATTCTGTCATCAACTTCTACAAGTCTCTCCTTTCCTAGGAATCTTAGCTTGACCCAGTACTTTCCACTTGGAGAAACCACAGGGATACCGTTTTCTCTAAATTCAATTAGACTCTCTAGACTCACAGTCTCTAATGCTCCTATCTTTGATAAATTGAAACTGAGAAGTAACCCACTTAGAGAAGATAATCTGAGAATCCCATGTCCAAAGTATTTTCAACAGCTACTTTAATGAGTTGAGGTTCATCTAGTGGATCAGCCTGTGCTGCTTATCCTTTAGCAGGAGGTTTCTTTTTTGCATTGATATAGTTATTTTCAGCCTCCTCCTTTCTCTTTTTGACTTCTTCTTCAGTTTCCAATCTTTAATCAAACTGGATGCAAATCATACTTACTCAAAGGCAGCATCTTTCTTATCCTCGCCAAGTATTTTATTAAGCTGAGTTTGACTCTCTTCAATAGATTAAGCTTAGCCAATTGATAAAATGCTCTGACTTCCTCATAGTCTTCTTCTTTTTCATTAGATATTCTTCTGGTCGCACCCAAAGGATTTCATTTGCATTTATGAGGTAGCTTGGAGGAAGATAAATCTTGAAACAGAATAAAGATAGATTTATTCATAGTTGAGGCATATTTTATTTATTTCAAAAAAGATTAATTATTTATGAAATTCCCTGTTTTAAATACAATCAATTAGAGAAAATAGAATACTTAGCTTCATGGATCTCATCGTTAGTGAAAGATAACGTAAAAGAAATGTATTTCATGACTGGGTAGTGACCTACACTAGTCTTGATTTTGATCATACTGAACTACTTAGGAGGTTCTCATCATAGATCTTTGATTTTGAATCTCATCGTTTTTCTTGACTATAGAATCCATGTCCACAAACTAGTTTTCAAATACGTCCATCAACGCATAACCAAAGCCAGTTATCACATTTGAAGAGTTTGTATTTTTGCTTGAGATGTTCAGTTTCCTGCCTGTGGTAACTGAGATGGCCATAGTCGCTGCATCTCTCAACCTATTCAGCATTCTAATATTTCTCAAGAGATTTGTTTTCTTAAGGATATATTCTTTACCAGATAGACTCTCCTTATACATTTAGAGTAGAGAGGCATCAAGAATCCCATACAATTATTTTTTTGCATTCTTATCAGCTGCTGCAAGTTTTTCACCCTATACCGTTATCATTATGCAAATCATGTCAAATTGTAGCTCCTCTCGATTCACAGCATCTTTCACACACTGTGTAACTAGAATACAATTAATCTTCTTCTTTTTAACTTGGAGCTTCTTTTCTTGACTTTCTTCTAGCAAGTTCTTGATCGTAAGCTATTTCTCTCAGATATTTGTTACTATTTCTATACTCCAAAATCGGATTTCATTCTTCTCGAACTCTTTGTAGCTTGGATTAATTTTTCTTGAAATTGTCTTCAAATTTTCCAAGAGAACCGTCTTCATTTTTCGAAACCCCCGATGAGAAATCATGAGTCTTTGCTTCCTCTCCGTTCCACTCGGGAAAGTTAAAGTAGGGTTCATATGCAAAACTTCTCTGCACATCAGGCTCGCCATCAACCTTGATAGGGGCTCCTTCTCTTGGAGGTTTTGAATTGGGAGGTAAGATATCTTTTAAAAGCTTTCCTGCTTTGTAGTTGCCTACTGGGGCACCTTTCTTAGGATCCTTTCCCTTAGGAGGCATATTTTAAAGCTCAATGATAAGCTGAATAACCATCATTAAGAACTGAAATCATGAAATAATGCTTTATTTTTTGTGGGAGGTCAAGTCTACGGATTTCATTGTTAAGTTACTTCCAGTCCCTACTTAAGTATATTATGTGTTAAAAGCACCTTCAACACTCTCAGCTTTGCAAACTCTTGCTTCCTCCTCATTCATTTCACTCCACTAGTCTATATCCTTGAAAATTCCTTGAACCTGATTCATTGAATTCCTAGATTCTCTAACTCGTTTATTCACTTTAGCCTCCTTCTTCTTTATTTCTTACTCTCTCGATCTTAAAGTTTCCTCCCTCTCTCTTAAGATTTTGAGTTCTATTTCATTTTGCTTCACTTGCTCTTCTCTCTGCTTTGAATGTCTGTTCTAATTAAATTCTAGACCAGCAAGCTCTAGTTCTATCTTCCCTTCTATTTTAAGCCTCTCTTTAAGAATAGCCTCTCTTTACTTTACTTCCTCGTGAGAAGCTTCTAAGCCTCTCAACTTCTTCTTAAGCTCTCCAATGCAATAGTGATTGCAGCAAGTTTCCTCATCTATTTCTGACTCTAATCTTTGAAGTCTATCATCTTCATCCTCCAATTATCTTTCTTTTCTGTAAGCCTCGTCTTTAAGACACCTCACTTTATCTTGAAGCTCTGCATTAGCTCTCTTTTAGTGAAGAATTTATGTTTTCAACTCTTTATATTTGATTTCAGTATCATATTCTCTGTTTTCTTTGTCGAACAGAATACACTCAGTCTTTTTAAGCTCCTCACCAGTAAAGAGCTCCACTTCCTTCTAAGACTACAGCTCCTTCCTCCTCGCTTTGATGGACTGTTCCTCTTTCAACAAGGCCTTTTTCTTTTCTTCTAGCTTTGAAGTCTCTTGGTTGATTTTCACTGTCAGCTCCTTAAGATCTTGGTCGTTAAGATCAAGATTTCTCTGCTTCATTTCAAGTTGCTACTTTTTATTCTTCATTACACTGTTCTTACTTTGGACTTATTTCACCTGCTGCGTGAGTTGTTCAATCTCCGATTTGAATCTACCCACTTTGAGCTCCTTGAGTTCTAAGAATTGTTGCTTTTGTTAATCGAACTTCTCCCTTGCCTCAGTATAGTCTTTTAACCTCTAGTCATAGGAAGTTTTGAGCGCTCTCAGTTCCTTCTCTAGTTCAAGTAATTTCTCTGACTCTTTTTAAACTGAGACCTTCTTCTTTTCATATATTTCTATCTTAGTTTTGAGTTGGAGGTTTTTGGTTTTGAGTTTTTCTTATGCGAGACTTTACTTGTCTGATATCTCTTAGAGCATGCTATCTCTTTTTGATTGATCTTTTACTTCTAAGCCAATTCCTTCTAAATAAATAATAATTATATTGCAATGAGAGTTATTAAATAGCAGTGAGTTGCTCTTTTTTTTACTCCACTAGTAACTTGAATTTCCTGAGCTGTTGCTCTAGATGGAGTGTAGCCTTTGAAATGTGTTCGAATTCTTAGAAGTGGGACTATATAGCAGCCATATCTTGCTCTCTGAGTTAAGGTTGCTGCTAAACTTATGAAGAAGGATTGACTGGAGTCTGAAATTAATGATTGTGTTCCTCCTGAAAAGAGCTATGAGGTTTTATAATTGGTGGTCTAAACATAGACACGGGCGCATATTAATGAGGATTTGGAGTTTGGTGAGCCATCTAGAGAGTTAGATAGTTATTCCTTGCGACACTAGGAGTCTTGTTTTGTAAGTGTAGAGGATTGAAAGTGGCTGTTGGCATTTAGCTAAAGTTGGAATCGATTGATTAGAAACTGAACTTTGTTGCTTGATTTGATACTCCTATCTTTTATAAGCCATAGCTTGTGTTTTAGTGAGAGAAAACGAAATAAATTTAAAATTACAAATTTAAATAAATCATCTTAATCAATTCAAAATATTTTTTATTTTAAATGCTGTGATGATTCTTTATAATTTAAATTTTAGGCCATAATTCCCCTTGAGATTTTATTTAAGATTAAGAAGGTATGTATTCCAAATAGAAAAAGGATTTTCATTGACAACTCTAAGTAGAATTTTAATGTCTTTTTCTCTCTATTTCAAAATTATTTGCCTTGCAATTAAAAATCTGTTAAATTAAGATAATTAGATTTTGGTTAATTATATTTAGTAAAAATCTCTTGTGATTTATTTATTTCCTATATTAATTATAATACACAATTTAAATAATTTCAAAATGAGTGGAAGGTACTTTCAGAGCTAGAATTCAGCACAAACAAAGCCAAATTATTTGAATTAGAACAATCAGTCAGTGGACCAGCATTTTATTTCCACTCAAGAGGGGACTTTGGAAAAGCATAGAAACAGCCGAGTATCTACCTCCACTTCTCGATCAAATCAAATAAAAATGCATTTGAAATAAACTGATTCAATGAATTAAAGTGACTAAATATTATTACAAGTATGGAATAGCTAAATTAAACTCTTTTTCTCTCTGATTCTTTTGAAAAACAGTAGCAGGATTTCTCCAATAGTTGCGAAGCGATTACTCCTCACGCTGTTTCTCAGCCAGATGTATTATAAAAACACTCCTTTAAGAAACCATGATTCACAGATCCCTAAACTGGAGCCCACTTTAAGTTTGAAGAGATCAGTTTAAAACTGTAAGCGGTCATCAGAGAGAGATTCTTCACCCATAAGAAACAAATCTCCAAGGATTTTAGACTTTTAAATTTATTTTTTATATACTCACCGATATAGTCAAAGAAATCTGAAAAACTGCACTTACAGAAAAGAATGAGGCCTAATTGAATTACAGCATCATTGGTCTCAAGATTTCTCAAAAGGGGAGCGAGCCTATTAGCAAATTAGAGTAATTTAACCAAGAGGAGGATAAAAATAAGAGTATAGGATGATAAAATTAAATGGCAAGTAAAATTAGAATACTTCCAAACTTATTTCAACTAGAAAAGTCAACTTAGAGAAGTAGAGCAGCTTAAAGTTCATAGAAGAGCTTATAAAAACTTACTAAAGAGGACAGCTTAATATGAATTACTCATTTTTTGATTAGGTTTTTGAAATATGTTTTCGATTATTTTGCACGACTATAGGATAATTTGCTCATTAAATTTTGTATCCATTAAATAGATATGAAGATTTTCTAACCTTTGAACAAAGATGCAAAATTTTATCTTTAATTTTAATCTCTTTTCTGAATGATAATTAAATTATTGCATTATCGTTTCCAGAGAAGAATTCAGTGAATCATTCTTAATTTTACACATAAAACTAGCAAATCCACGAACATACTATCAGCAATATAAAGATTAATAACCTATTTTAAAAGCCTAAGGACTCCTCTTAGATAAAACTTGGGTCAACTCATCTATAGTAAATTTATTTTTAAATATCGATTTGACTCAAAGAGCTATCTATTCGATGGACGCTAATTTTTAGACTCTGACAAAAATGTGGTCAAATTGTATTCTGGAAAGATGAGCAGCCCAAGCATAACAAATCCTAAAAGCCTTGGACTAATATTAATTATTTATTTTAATTTAATTTGGAACGAGGAATAACGTGTAGATATCTTAAATAGAATAAAAAATGAAAATTCAACCACTGAACAAGACATCAGTGCTAAACATAGAATTCGATGACAGAATATTAAACAATAGAACAAATGCTTTTGAGAAAAGAAACGCAGATTAAATCAGGGTTTCTATTAGTAAGGTTTAGGAATCTAATTCAAACCACGCGGGTATTTAAATTATTTGTAGTCCGATCAAACTTAAGCAATAGAGCATAAAAAAGCTATAGTCTCAAGTTAGATCCTTGCATTCAACATTAAAAATTATTTTTATGGATTTTTTTAGTTGATTGTTAACTTCTATTCGAGATACCAAATTATTTTTACGGATCTAGAAATGGAAATGAGCTTGATTAAAAGTTAAATTCTCGAGTGGAGAGTGAATCTGGAATGGGTAGTATACTTATAGATGGAAAGTAGTAGATAGTTCACCATAGGAGACACAAAACCTAGATACAGTTCCAGACTAATATCAAAAGAATGAAAGAGATTTGAGTTTTATTTTTAGATAATAAACGATCTGTAAATTCAAGAAACAATTCAGAAACCTAGGCCTTCTTAATATTGAGTCTGCTATATTAAATTTTCACTCCTATTTTTAAGTTCGATTCTAATCGTAATTTATCATTCTCTCCCTTGCTCTTAATTTTTAAGTTTTATAAAAAAGCAATGAGGCTTGAACAAGGATTTCTATAATTTAATTTAGAGATTCAGGGTTTACTTTTTAATTTAAAATTCTATTGCATTAATTGGATTAATTTGTAGTTTAATTAGTTAGATTACAACCAAAACTAGGATAATTTTAAATATATTCAATATAGCAACAGCTATTTTTAAAATCTATGGTGGTTATACAATACTATTATTTGTAAATAGATGAGTAGCAAGATAAATGATAAGATTGTCGTACTAATGGGAAAAAACAACCTAACAAATTAAAACAAAGACACTCTTTCTACAATTGAGAAAACAGAAGATAATGACCACTCAAAGTAATTCAAAATATAAAATATAGCATTTAATATTATGCTATGTTTATTATAATGACAGTTCTTAAAAGAGAAAGACTAGTTACTCCTTAAATAAGAGATAGAGTATTTTATTTTAGATAGAGAACACAAAATAAACGAAAATTCCCATCACTCAAGAATAGAAGGCTCTAAAACTGCTTTGAGAAAGGAATCTGCAGATCACTTCAATAACACTCTTATTTCCATTAAAATTTTTATTCATTTCCTAAAAGTTGTAGCTTCAACTGAGAATGAATGAAAACCAAGATCTTAATTTCTCTTAGCTATCATAGGGGATGCTAATTTTAATTTATGGTTGAAGCGAATAATCATAAAAGAGACACAGCAGCAGCATAGCCTATTAACATTATAAATCTATCGGATGCTTAAAACTATCTCACCCAGACTTGCAACTTTTAAAATAGCTAGCATCACAGAAATAAAAATATTAGGAAGGCAAGAAACAACAACACAATCCATCAAAAGTTACCAGCTACTGAGAAGCACTCATACCCTGACTCACTTATATCCTTCAGTAGAAATTTAAACGAAAAGAAGGATACTTAATTAAATGATGAAAGGAACTAAACGAAACAGGGAGGAAATTCATTCTCTAAGAATGCTCAGAGAAGTATTTACTCTGACTTATTCGAAGATGGCAAAAGGGCAGAGTAAGATATCTTACATAGCAGTTTTAATGGGAAAATTTTAAGGAAAGAAACGACAAGGAAAAGTGTCAATTTTAAGGAGAAGGCGAGAAGGTCATCTATTATGAAAAATTCGAAGTTATTCGGTAGCAATGAAGGAATTGGAGGATGGATGGAAAGCGAAGGATAAATCGTAGGAATTGCTGCATTTGGTCAAAGCTATGGCAAAATCAAAAATTGAAGAGGATTCTATAAATAATTAAACACTAATTTTGTGACTTCTGTCAAATACAAGCACTTAATGTATTCACTTAATTTCCATTTATAAATAGGATATGAATAGAGATGAAGCATGCCCTACATATGAGGACTTCTAATTAAATATCTTCGTTGGCAACGCCTTCTTGAAGAAAATTATTTGGTTTAGGACACTCAGCAGTCACAGCTGAGCTTTATTGCCTTAATTAAATGAGAAGGAATATCGTAAAAAGAATTAACTTATGGAGTTCATGTGGACACCTAAATACGAAAAGCCTATCATTTCAAATCGAACGACCGAGTCTATGACTTCAGGAGATACAAAACTTTTTACTCACATAATGCATGAAATGTACCAAGGAGGGTGTGGAATTGGCATATGGACTTGGAGCACCGAAAGAAGAGCATAGCAGTATACTTATAAGGACTAGCTTAATGATCTTATTAACAACAAGGAGAATTCAGCGAATTGTGTTATAGATTATGCATCTCACTATAAGACAAAGCACATCCTCTTTACCATGGGAATGGACTTTGCTTATTAAAACGCAGATATCACCTATGAATATATTGAAGGTATTGCATAAGCGTTACTTTCCACAACTCAGGGACACAGATTCAAATTCATCTCTAGCACAGTAAAGGACTATTATGAAGTTTAGTTTTATAAGCTGTAACTAGAGACCAAGAGCAAAAGAAATTTACCTGGCCCAACTATGAAGGTGACTTCTTCCCTTTTAATGGCAATTTTGATCAGCATTTATGGACTGGATACTTTTCAAGCAGACAAGCATTTAAAAAGCTAATTAAAGACTTCTCTTCAATTGCTTTCTCATCTAGCTCCCTACTAGGATTACAAAACTTAAAGGATATTCAGGTGCTCAATATTTGTATTTTAATAATGAAAAAAGAAAGCAAATACTAAACTCGTATTAAGCTTTGGCGCAAATGATTCATCACGATACAATAACTGGCACTTCTCCCAATTTTGTGATAAAGAGTCATGTTCATCTTTTATCAAAGACACTTGAAGTCAATTTTGTTAATATTTTAAGATATTGGCTAAACTCTAAGTGGATTCTTTGAAAGTCAAATTTACAATGAGGGCTTGGAAGTGTCTGAATTCACCATGTGCTACTTTAATTTATATATAAGTTAATATGTATCTAATTTACTACTAAAGTCTTTTTAGAAGAAAAGTGTGTCCTGAAAAAATGGATGACGTTGAGAAAGTTTTTGTAGTCTACAATCCTTCTCCTTAAGACATTAATTTCACTTCATTGCAATTCCCTGGCTAGAATCTCATTTCATTTACTTATTTTTTACCTTACAGTTTCAGTTTGGAATTCAGAGACTCAAATCTTCGATTAAATAAGCCAGTTGTGTTAGATTTCTTGCTATTTAATTGAGAGTTAGAGGAGAGAGTGTAAACTAGTTATCAACTTTAGAATATAATTCATGAAATTGGCTATATTCAAAGTTCAAGTCGTTCAATAGTCTGAGATAAGTTAAAAGCTAAAAGAATTGGTCAGAGTTATCTAACCTCAAAATCAAGATAAAGAGACTTTGCAACAATTTGCTTTTTTTTAATTTATAATGTGGCAGCCAGTTGAAAATATCTAACCCTTTAATTAATCTAGAGATTGAGTAATGCGATTTGGTATAGGCTGCGATTACTTTCAAATTAACCTATAAGAGGAAAAGAGTTGAAGAGAGAAGATTTGAGTTTGATTTTCGATACTATGTGCCATACCATGAAGGAACTATGAAAAAGCCTGGTCTATATGTCTTCAAAACTAATGATCTAGACTCAACACCCTATCCTCATCACATAGCATCGATTGAAACACAAAGGGGAAAGAGATTATAGTAGATAGTGATAAAATACTAGCATACAGTTTACACAGAGCTCAGCCAAGTTAAGATTAAGCTTTTTAAAGATGCAGATGATGTTTAGTTCGATGTAGTGTTTGGAGGTCCTAAAATAAGTGAGTTCAAATTTGGAGCTGATGTTACCATCAACTGGAGAAGTTTGGACATATAGCATAACAACATATTTTACACTGACGCTAATTCATTAAGCATTATGAAGAGGATTGCTAATTAGCCTATTTTGAGAGCACAAAATAAGATAAACAAGAAGTATTAAGTAGCTTAGGACTACTATCCTGTCACAAATACGATTTTCATAGCTGATGAGGAAAGCTCTGAAGTTTATGAAGATATCTTGCACATGATGGTATTTAATGACGGTAGGGCTCAAGGTGGATCAGCCCACAAGCCAGGCAGAATAGAGCTAATGATCAATAGATTCAATAATGGGAATGATGAACTTGGAGTGAAAGAAGCCCTAATTGAAAAATCTCAGACTTTCAATAATGCTATTTATTCTATTTTTAATTGCTATTGTTACAATTGAAGCGAAATTCTATCTGAGCTATTAAATTGGACGAGAGAATGCTTGGCAGAAAGCACAAAAAAGACATCAGTAAAATTTATATCCTCCACAGGTATTCTATACGGAGAAGGAGCCGACCCTTAAACGCAATTTTAGCACGAAAGCAAACAAAACAGTAGATATAGGAACTTTAAATAACTTCTTGGGTTCTAATGATATCTCAGGTATTTCACTTTTGCCAAGCAATAGTCTAGCAAATCTAACGATTTTGGTATCACGTGTTAATGATGAGAAGCGTTTAGATTAGGATGAAGTATTAAAAGTTACTTGCCAGACTCTTTTGAAACAAAATGAAGGTTAAAAAATATTTAGTTGTTTAGTAAATACAGGTACGACAATTCTTGAATTATACTATTTCACAAATAAAAATAAATTTAAATGCTAGGGTCTTTAATATTTTAAAAATAGTGAGAAATATGTCAAGATATGCCAGTCTATGATATATTTTTTTTTATTACTCTTGAAGCTGACTATTATTTTGTCTTCTCATCGTCATCAATTCGAGAAAAGAATAGTCCTTTGTATCCCATCTAATAGAATAGCTCAGCTTAAAAGTGTCCAAAAGGATCACAGTGCCATCCAAACTCTGGACTGATCCCAAACTCTTTCTTCAAAATTATTTACTCCAAATAAAAGCAGTCATGCTTCATCACTAGCTACCCAACCTCCATTTACAAATTCCCATCTTCCCTCTTTTACTATCTACTTTACATATTCCTTAGTAGTTTGGTTTTGTGTGTCCCACCATTTTTTGAAGTAGTATATCTCCGCATAAACGAACTTTCGATCCTGCTTCTATTACAAAGCGATCATCAACGAGTCTAAAATCTTCTTAACCTTTTAGTCATAGTAATCCTCTGGTGTAAAACATTGAGCAAAGAATTTTAAAATTTAATTCTAAAGATAACATTAAGATTCCAGCCTACGTCCTAATGAGAATGACTGACCATGTGTATATAGATCATGTCCTCATTTTCGACTTCATTCTAATCAAGCTACAATTCTTCATTTGCAGGTGAGCTAAATTGATTCTGGGCTCTTAGAATCCTATCAATAGACTGCTCACTATTTCTTAAAAAGCATGTTAAGAAAAGAAACACCCGCAAAAAGTAGAAACTCTTGCTCATTATTATTCTTAGTTTATTTTAAGTATTTAGTTGATTAACTTTAATGAGAAAATGAAGAGTGATTAAATCATTATGAATTTCTTATTTGTGTTGATGATATATCTATTCTAAAGTCAGATAAATCTGAGAAAAGCTTTCTGTGATGAGGTTAAAGCTCAGCCATTGAGTCCTCAGCAAGAGTGTCAAATTAGTTCGTCGTAGGATTTAGCCTTCCAGCTACTATGAATCTATTGCTGTTAATCTTAAATAGTGAACATAATTTAGCATGATAAACCTTAGAAGGTTTATTTGAGAATGAATCCATCACTTTATCTAATCCTTCTTAAGTGTCGCCATAGTATCTTTTATCGATGACCCTCATATATGTATCATATCCAAGTATTAAAGCGCATTCATGAAAGTACTCTGCCTTCTAGTAAAACAAAGAGATGTTCGTGATCAACAGATTTAGCTTGAGTTTTTCAAACTACTGTATCCTCTATTCCAAGACTTCAACTTCTGCAATATATTTATCTGCTCTGCTTATTGCTAACTCGAATATCTTCCATTCAAGATTTGCAGCTCTTGCTGCTTAATCTAAAAGTGAAATGTGACCCTCATGGATAGGATTGAAAGCTCCGCCAAGGATAGCTGCGTTCTTAATTAAATTAATTGGAGATAGAGTTGTATCAAGAGGAATAATCTGAAAATCTTCTCTTGAGCCAGTTGCAAAAGGCAAATACACCATTTTAAATTCCACTTCTTTCATTCTTTGTAAAAGAGAAGCTAAATTAAAAGCCTTCATATCTTCCATCAAAAATATTTTTTTTTCTTCTAAAGTTGCAATCATCATCTAATTTCAATATATGATAAAATCGATTCACTAAACATGTAATTAAATAATTATCCGATTATAAGTTTCTTAAATTATTTGGGACATCTCAAGCTCAGGATTTTTAATTAAAGCCCTAATCTAAAAGTGCAAACATGAATGGTTTAAAATCAAAATCAGAGATCTGTTTTATTGTCTTTGTTTTAGCTTTTAAGTTCATTAGAGACATTTTCAACTAGAATTAAATGATAGATGCATATTTTTTGAAATTTAAATTAAGACAACATGAACTCAGATCAATTAGACTTCACAGTGGAAAATGATTCCTCTTTGACTAAGCTGATGACATTTATTGGCAGCTCCTATGAAAAGAAAAGGTTCTCAATGAAGTATAAGGATCAGGCTCTTGAGAAAGAATGCTTAAATTTTATGTCTTTTTGTTACTTGGAAGTTTAACATAAGAAGATTAAGTCTTATGGATTGGTATACACGATTGAAGTTATAGTAATTTGGGCTTTCTTCGCTATATTCTAAACTATAAGATATTTCCAGCTAGACCACAAGTACCCTCCTTATAAATTGGTAATGGGATGCACAGCCATATTTATAGCTTAGGTTACGATTCACTACTTGCTTGCTAGAATATAATTAAGTATTCATGAATGATGATTATTGAATATGGAAATTTTTTGGCGTACACCTGGGTGGTTTTCAATCGCTAGTTATTTTTGTAATGATGATTGAAACCATGATTCTTGGTAATCCCACTTAAGCTTCTGTAGATGGGTTTGTAATCATTCCAGCAGTCTTAGTATCTGCTGCTTTCCTAAGCTACGACCAAGTATAAATTGTAGTCTATTACGCACTTATAATGTTCTACAGTCTAATGAGAACGTACAAATGGATTAATGAGGACTTTCGCTATTCCAGGTTTAATATCTTCGTTGCGATAGCACTAGGGATCGTGTACTCTTTTGCAAGATATAACTAACGCAGAGACAGGGAGAGATTTGAGCAGATAAAGAGCCAGAGACAGCTGCTGAGACTGTTTAATTTAAGTTTAACAATCTCATAAAGGTTTACCACGATGGGATATTGATAACCCAGGCTGAGGAGATAGTCTATACCAATTAATCAGTTGCTTCAATATTTAATATCAAAACCACTGAAGACATTCTCAATATTTATCATAATTTTTCGAAAAATAATTATTTTTTTAAAATTAAGATATAAAATAATAAATATAGCTGAGAATTTAATAAAAAAGAAATTTAAATTAGAAATTAAATTAAAAATGGAAAAAATCAGCGGCTGTTGAAGTGTTCAGATTTAAATAATAATTAAATTCATTCAGCATAAATTTAAAGAACTTTTCACCCTTGCAATTTTTGTGGGGGACCTCATTCAGATTATTAGCGACAAAAGTTCAGATGAAGAGAGATGAAGATGATAAAAATGGCGCGACATATCTTTTTTATTGAGAGGGGTGAAAAAGATGTTAAAGAAGAAACTCATATTAATTTTTGATCAGATGAAAGCTGCAATCAGGGGGTAAAACTGCTTTTCAACTGACACGAAGTTGCAACTCTCATTTATTTTTTTAAAAAATCCGATTTTAATTAAAATTTAAACTATATTAAATAACGATGAAGTTAAAATTTCGCAATAATTCATCATAAAAAATAATTTGTCTTTGATGAGTTGATCCATTATATTTTCAAGTAAAACATGTAGCTTGAGATTGCATCAAATTATATTACGAGTGTGTTTAGATTTTAGCTCGTCAATCATTTAATTAGTAGCAAGCACGCATAAGATTTAATTTCTAAAAAGATAAGTATAATTAAAGGAGAAAATAACCAAGAATAATAAAATTGAATTGAATAAAAATATTTTGACTCAAAATAAGTTATAGGATAATTAAGACGAAGATAGACCTTTTGAAAATAGACAGTCACTAAAATTTAAATCATCTAAATCGAAATTTAAGCTTCATATTTATTAAATAGAATTTAATTAATAAGAAAATGTAATATTTACCTTTTTTAAATTTCTAGTCACTTAGGATAATGAATAGAATCCAACTTTCTAAGATTTTATTACTTATTTTAAGATAGACCTTTCCTTACGACTAAATTGGGCGAGTTGGATCGAGATTTAAAGCTAAAGCAGTCTTTAATGAATTCAAAGCCCAAATTTAAGGATTTTTACTTGAACAATACATCTGATGATCTTAATGGAATCTTGATTAAAACTTATAATTTTTGAAGTCTTTGATGAATGAGAGCATCCATGATTTATGGGATTATATTTAAAAGAACTAAAAGTACTTAGACCCTTCCAAAAAATTTAACAGAGAGTATTTAATTAATCCCCTCGATGGTCTTTACTTCAGACAAAAGTCTCTTTAATTTTATTTACTCTAGCACCTCGAGTAAGCTTTGAAGAAGATGAAGATGAGGCTAATTAGCCTAAGATTTTGCAGGTGTTTTCCTAAACTCTTAAACTTGGAAATAAAGTCTTCGTCATGACTACTGTTAGAGACTAGTCCTAATGGCTTCAAATAGAGCAGTAAACATCACTATAATCCAGATATATTTATGAATAATCTGTTAAAGAGTTTAAAAGAATTTATCGGCACTCAAGACTTTAGCATTTGCATCCGCAGCACATGAATTTAGAAACCCCTTGAACGCTATAAACTCCTCCCTCTAAATTCTAGATGGGAAAATAAGCGACCAGCTCTCGATGCAATTTCTCTCAACCGCCAAGAACTGCTCAAAATTAATGCTTTTCCTAGTCAATGATATCCTAGACTTCTCACAATTAGAATCCAAGAGTATTGTCCTCAACATAGAAGAAGCTAACATTGTATTTTTTAATTAATTTATGTTGTTCAATTGACAGAATACTGCTTTTCTATTTTAGAACTCAAAGCCAACTTGAAGAATCTTGAATTAGCTTTCGAATTTTCCCCAGACTTCCCAAAGAAAGTTATTTTAAGTGCGAACTGACCCAAACAGAGTTAGTCAAATCCTTATAAACTTACTCTCTAATTCTATTAAGTACACTCAGGAAGGTTATGTCAAACTGTAAGGATCCCTAAATCTTAACACTTAAGCAGTGGAGTTGTGCGTCATCGATAGCGGAGTGGGAATGAGCTCTTCGCAAATTGGGAAACTGTTTTCAGCTTTTACGAAATTCAAGTCCAACAGACACCTCAACAAAGATGGGGTTGGTCTCGGTTTAACTATCAGCAAAAACTTAGCTAAGGCTCTTGGTGGAGACATATCCGTGACATCTGAAGTAGACCAAGGTTCAAAGTTTACTTTGCATCTTCCATTTGACTCTTCAAATGAATTCTTCGGAATTCACTCGCAACCTGATTAAAGAGAGATTAACTAAATAGTAAACGATCATAACGATTTCATGAATGAATCATAGCAATTGTATTTTGATAAAAATACTTCGCGCTCTGATTCCTAACTATATAATCAAGACAGTAAAAGCTTTTCAGATGCTGGTATAGGTGCTATTTAGAGTATATTTAATTTCTTTGAGCCAAGTGTTGAGACAAATTAAGATAGAAAATAGGTTTAAGAATAAAGATGATTATGCGACCACAGACTAAATTCATTTTTGTGAAGATAAATTGAAGCGAGTTAGTAGATTAAGGTGTGGCAACTCCAATCTTTTCAATGATGAAGAAGAGAACAGTGTTGATGCAGGTATTAAAAATAGAAAAGACAGTAAAGTTTAATCTCAAGTCAAAATGTCAAAGTATTTAGGAATTTATTATGATATTTGCTTATCTTAGGATTATTTTACATAAATAGTCTTCAAGGGTCTTGAATTATAGGTGAGAATTTAATGCAAAATATCTAATGCTTTTTCAATGAAAAACTGGCAATTATTTGCCCTTTCTGTAATTGAGATATGATACTTAAATTTGCAATTTTCTAGCGAACATTTTGAATATGCTTAAGAGTAACTTTTTTTTCTTCCATCTCTTTTCGATATAGTGTTTGATTTTTGTTTTCAATTCTGGTGTACCTTTCTTAGTCAAAGTTTGATTCTCACTGACTTCTATTCATGTTTTCTTGATTCATGTCTACTTCCTACATATTCTGGATTTTTAGATCCCTAATCCTTTTTCAATGCTTCTTAAGTCAAATGAAGATCACCATTGAAATGGTTTTGACTCCCAATCCCTGTTCTCTTCTGAAACTTTAGCTCTTCACACATAACTTAAAGCTACTAATAGAAGAATGGAATTAATGGAGTCTTATCAGACGAGCATTAATGGAATTCTAAAGTGCGCATTACTCACCTTACAAATTATCACCAACGACCTCTACAATTCGCACCAACTAACAAGCCGATTCGCACCTCCACTTATAATCATCAAGAAATTAGTATTCTATTTTCAAAGTTGTGTCTAATTTTCTACATTTATTCGGCTGCATTCTAATTAGAATTTATTTTCT
This sequence comes from Tetmemena sp. SeJ-2015, assembly GCA_027382625.1. NCBI lineage: Eukaryota > Ciliophora > Spirotrichea > Sporadotrichida > Oxytrichidae > Tetmemena > Tetmemena sp. SeJ-2015. The sequence goes on from JAJKFJ010020934.1 coordinate 32,394, forward strand.
TGCTCCAATAATTATCTGATATGGTTTCAGTATCTGATATCCATGCTTGTAAAAAGCTTACTCCTGCCTTACTAGGCCTTCTCGAGTTGCTCTCCAAAACGCCATTGCTTTTTGCTAATCATTGTACTGAAAACATAAATAAATTAGAGTACACCTCTTGAGTGGGTAGTATTATCTTTTAGTCAATTTGTAACATCTGCTAGTAAAGGTCTTTGCAGGGTTCAATAAGTGATAACTCTTAGAATGATAGAAGCTACAACCCTTGCAAAGATAAATCTCAAGGTTTATGTATCCTTCAATTTTTAGTTTACATATCTCAAACCCTAAATACAATTAAAGTGTTATAAATTAATCCATAGTTATTTTAGAAAAAAAACATTCGCTTTTTTGCATTAAAATCTCTCCTATAAATGAACTATACTTTCTAGAATGGAAAGAGCTTGGGCAGTGACTCTCTAAGAGCTAAAATTTTAACCCCTTGCCAGTGCCCCAGAGTTTTAGCGGTAGATGATGAGCCATTTAACTTGCTAGCACTTCAGGGTTTGCTTTGTCAGTTAAATGTGGAAAGTGTGGACACCTGCTTCAATGGAAAACAGGCTATTGAAAAAATACTTGAGAACTAAAAAGGAAATTGCTTTAACCATCAGCCTTATGAGCTTGTGCTTATCGATAATTAAATGCCTGTTATGGGAGGTATAGAGGCTATTACAAAACTTAGGGATATTGCTGCCAACAAACCAAACACAAATCTTGGGAGGATTGTGCTTCTAACAGGAGATGAGAACATGCTAAACAATCAGCGGTTCTCACATTTATTTGACGATGTCATCCTCAAGCTATTTTTATTTATTGTTTTTCTTTTAAAGCCTATAGATTCTAATATTCTAAGTGTTCTTTTAATGCAGACTAACTCATTCAGCTAGATTTGATTTGTTATATATCCAGTTTAATAGAAACGGGATCCTTTTTATTTATTTAAGACTTTGGCTAAAAGAGAGATATTATGTCTCTATATTATTAAGATGTATAAAAGCCTCATTACTCCTTTATATTATAAGAAAGTGAAAATTAGTTGTGTATAATTAATTTCTTTATTAATACTTATAATCATGCTAAATTTTAACCCTAAACAGGTTTATTTTGACGTCTGTCTCATATTCTCTGAATTTTATACCTGCTTCCTCTATCTCAGATAACTGAGTGTTAGTTCATAGTTCTTATTATTACTGCTTCTAACTTTTCAAAGGTCTGATAGCTGTCTCTTACAATGTCTTGTTGCGAATTATATTCATCATCTTCACTTGTCACACTAGTAGTATTCCTCTGGTTTCATATCGCATTCAAGTATGAATGCAACTATAGACCAAATGTCCCACTGCACTGAACCGTTGAGCGAGAGATTAATCAAAAGTACAAATCGTGTTGTAACAGGATTGATTTAATATGTATATATTGAGGAAGATACATTCCAATAATGTATGGAACAAAGATCTCGTTCCTCAAAGCAATTCTTGCTGATGAGAAGAAGCTCTCAAAACAATCGATGTCAACATGATGGAGATCCCAAACTATCCTGAGATCTCAGTCACTAATATGTATGACGATGCGATGGGAGATCCGGAGGTTGCTCTATTCTTCCTAACAAGGAACAACTCTCAAACAAGTTCCCAGAACGAAGGTTCTTCTTTGGGTCCTTGCTACTGTACGTGAGAGTACCTAAAGAGATCATTAAAGTGCACACAGGAAGAGATTCTAAGTAGAGGAAAAGACCCAAAGAATCAAGGAATATTTATCAGCGACGAAGGGTTTCAGCAGCTACAGAGTATCCCTCTTCTCTAATAAGTTTTAGATTTTAACTGAGTAGAGAAACCTGGTACTGGTTACTTAATGAAGTAGAGAGCAAAGGTTTTCAGAGCACGGAAGCAAAATACAAGCATCGAGGTGAGCAAGCGTCTATCATTATACAAACTTAGGAACGACGAGATGCACATAGATGGGGGAGCAGGTTCGAAGATGAGGAAGTTTGGTCCATCTGGCCAAACAGAAGTGAGAAAGGAACCTCTTAAGAATCCTTCTTCCCAGATAAGCAAAAGAGACTTAAGTCATTAAGTTAAGCTTAAACTTTTTCCTAAATATTCACTCTACCTTATCTTGCACATAATTTTGTCTTCTCTTCTTCCACTCTCTTACAACTACTCACTATTAAATCCTCTGTATCGATTGCTTATTCATGCATCAAGCGATAGAGCAGTAGCTTCTTATAGTGTCCTTTAACTAAGTTCCAGTAAAACTCAATACCTTTGAACTCTGGTGAGTATGTAACATTAAAAACTGGAGTGATGTTCAACTCAGCGTATGCCTTCTTCGCTTCCTTTGTCTTGTGTACGCTGAGGTTGTCAACGAGTAGAACGATCTCACCGTCTGTGATCTTCTCTCTGAGCTTCTTAAGGAACGCAAACATACTGCTCTCACTTGATAGAGCGAGGATGAAGGACATAAGCTTATAAGCCTAGTCTTTCGCTGATTCCTGCAAGTAAACGCACTTGTAGTTATATTTACTTCTACTCGTAACTTCTATGTTATCGTGCTTCTTGTACCAACTCTTCTTCATGAAGGTGTTGTGTGTGAACACAGCTTCGTCAGCACATACAAACTTCACGCTATCCCTCTCACACCTGAGCAGCTAGTCGTAAATATATTTCAGATTATTATATAAATTGGCTTTGTGAAGTCTATAGCGCGCTTCACTCGATTCACAGTTTTGTACGTTATGCATTTCAACGATAGATGTTGCTACAGTCTACGGAGAGATCTTGAGATAAGGAAACTATCTATGGAAGATCTTCGCGCGCTACTCCAAACTGAAGTGCGCTAGTGGCGAAGAGTTTGAGGATGAATCAAATAATTGATGTGCACATCTTGAAACTTAGAAGTGCGATGAGGAACAGCTGCAACTCCTAACTTTCTCATCTGCAAAGCAACTTTCAAATGCGAGAGTATAGTGCGCGCTGGCACTCTCAACATTTTTGCGATGGAGTTGATGTTGAGAACTGGCTATTACTACTGATAAGGGTGACTACATCCATACCTTAGAGTCAAAATGAAACTGAGATAGGATGGATCATGTAGTTATTTTTGAGTAATTTCGCGTTTGACTCGCATTTTATAGGTATTAATATAGGAATTATTTATTCATAAAATTATCCAACTTTCATATCATATTTTGGAATTTTTATGAAAAGATTAAACATTAATATAAAACAAAACAATATCCTAGATCTTCTGCTTTCTTTTTTTAAATTTAAAAATCCATCTCATTAACACATATTAATTTAGAATATACTGTACATGCCTTAGATTTCAAGCTTTTTCTGCAATTGGGTAATTCTCATTTTGCATCAACAGGCAAATAAGGAGCTATCTATATTTTTCTTTGAGTGATCTATATCTAAATTTTCTTCAATGCTATTTTATTCATAATATAATTTAATTGTTATTGATAGTATGTGACAAACATTAAAATTAAATATAGATAAGATAAACTCCTTTTGAAAATAAGAAACTAAATTGTTAATCCAATATAAGCTTCCTAATTCGTAAGAACAACTAATTTCAGGTTTTTTATATATTGGGACAAATCTTTAGTCATGTTTAACTAAAAAACAACCACATAAGAGATCTGCATTTATTTTTAAGTTTAATTTAGTTCGAAGCAGACAACTTCAACTCACATTAATTTTATATAATCATCAAGAATGAACCCCAAAGATAACATGAACTCAGATTAGATAGATTTTACAGTGGAAAATGACACTTCTTTGAAAAAATTAATGTCCTTTATAGTCAACTCTTATGAGAAGAAAAGGTTTTCAATGAAATATAAAGATCAGACACTTGAAAAAGAGTACTCAACTAATTATATTTACTTGGAAGTTTAGCATTTGAAAATTAAGTCTTATGGATTGGTATATACAATAGAAGCTATTATACTCTGGGCCTTTTTTGCAATATTCTAAACCATTAGATTTTACCAACTAGAGAAAAATTATCCTCCCTATAACTTGATAATGGGATGTATGGTTATTTTTATTGCGTAAATTTTGATTCACTATTCTTTTTCCAGAATTATTAATTAGTTAAAATTAACCCTGACGGAATAATATTACATTAAAAAAACTAATTTTATTGTGCCAAAGGAGCCCCCGATATGGATGAGCAAAATCCCTTTTAGAGATGAGGGGATTACTTTTGAATCTAGTCCCTTATGTGACTGAAATTTTAAAAAAAATTTTTTTGTTTGTTTAATTTAAAAATTTAAGTAAAATTTTTACCCCCAAAAAAAGTTTTGGGGAAACAGCAAAATTGGCCCTAGGTTAAAGGGCAAATTTTGGGATTTGTTTTTTTAAAAATTTTAAAGTGTTTTTGTTTGTAAAAAGGGAGACTATTTTGGGAAAATTTTTGAAAAAAAGGGAAAATTCCATAATTTTTCTTTTTATAGAAAAAATTTCAAGTTGCAAAAAATTTTTAGGGAAAAAATAATTTTTTTTGCTCTACAACAAAAAAAAGATTTAACAATTTCAGCAACCTCAAAATTACAACTACTGTTCATTATTTTAACCTCATATTATTTTAATTAAATTTCTAAAAAAAAATAATTTTGAATATGGAAAACTTTTGGCGTCCACCTGGGTGGTTTTCAATCACTGGTTATTTTTGTGATGATGATTGAAACTATGATACTGGGAAATCCTACTTAAGCCACTGTAGATGGATTCATAATAATCCCAGCAGTCTTAGTATCTGCTGCCTTCTTAAGTTATGATCAGGTTTAAATCATTGTCTATTATGCACTTATAATGTTCTAAAATAATTAATATTTAAAGTTCTACAGTTTAATGAGGACACGAAAATGGATTAATGAGGACTTTCGCTATTCAAGGTTTAATGTTTGGGTCGCGATAGCCCTTGGAATCGTGTATTCATTTGCAAGATATAACTAGCGTAGAGACAGAGAGAGATTCGAGCAGATCAAGAGCCAGAGGTAGCTGCTCAGACTGTTTAATTTAAGTTTAACAATCTCATAAAGGTTTACCACGATGGGATATTGATAACTCAAAATGAAGAGATAGTCTATACCAATTAGTCAGTTTCTACAATTTTCAATATCAAATCCACTGAAGCCACCCTTTTTATTCCTTAAAAATAGTAAATAATTAAAAATAAACATATGCAAAAAAAATGTTGAAATGTTTAAGAATCACACTTTTGATAAAGGAGTTATGAAAATGAGAAGAACCTTGAAATGATCTTTAATAAATGACTTAAGTTAAAGCAATTTAAGAAACTTTAAATTCTTTTGTATCTTCAAAAAGGTTTTTTCTATAATTAAGAAGATGAAGATAGAATTTTTGAAAATAGAATGACACTTTAATTTTATTTATCTCATCCTATAAATTAATTATTAATATGAAATTGTTTATTAAAACTTATATTGCGTAATAATATTTCACATTAAGATCAAGAATAGAATTATACAAACTAAGTTTAAATGTTTTAAAATAAGATAGACAGTTTATCGCCCCTCCATTGAGCGAGAACGACCGAGACTAAATGCTAAAAGAGTCTTTGATGAATTCAAAACCGAAATTTAATGATGTTCACTTAAACAACACTACTTAAGAGACTGCAGGAATATTTATGAGATATTTTAATTCTGATTATATTGAACGAAAGTATCCATGATTTATGGGATTATATTTAAAAGAACTAAAAGTATCTGGACCCTTCTAAATTTAACAAAGAGTATTTAATTAATCCCTTAGATGGCCTTTATTTCAAACAAAAGGCTCTTATTTCGTATATTTTTCTTCTGCCTAGAATAAGCTTAGAAGAAGATGAAGAATTTGCAAATTAGAAAAAGATTTTGCAAGTGTTTACCTAAACACTCAAACTTGGAAGTAATGTCTTAGTTAATTATTTAATTAGAAAAGTAAAATTTTAAACCAGTTTGAATCAAAATTTGCTAGGAGCTTATCATTAAGATTTTATTAATATTGGTTGCATCTTATGAGGGGGGACCTCTCTAAATGATTTCTAAAATTATAACTAACTGTAAAAGATCTCAAGTCCTTTAGCTAAGGGAAAATCCAGATTAGTATGTATATCCCAATATAGGGCCTAAAATGAGCTAAGGTCTTTTGAAAAATTGCTGAGAGAACTCGGGCTAAAAGATAAGAATATTTTTATATGGGTTTTTTTAGCTTCTCATGATTCGTATTTCACTCAAAATGAGTTTTTTTAATGTTGGTTAAAGGTTTAATACACAATTGAGTTTCTCAAATTTAATTGTTAAAGGGCAAATATTTTTTTTCTTAAAATATCTCGCCTATACAATGTAATATGCTTCGAATCTGGTGCTAAGACAAAATTGAAAAAATTGAGCTCGGAGAAATTTCTATGGGAATAAGGATGTCTAAGTCAACTAAATTCTGCAGTGGAGTTTGAACACTAAGTAGCTTGAAGCAACTCAGATATCCACGTGCTTTTATTTATGCCTGTAGGATAACTATTTAACTCCACTATTAATTCTTAAACGTCTTCGTGATGACAACAGTTAGAGACCAATCTTACTGGCTTCAAATAGAGCAGTAAACAAAACTTAATGTATATTCATTTGGTAAATTTATATACGGGCTTAGAAAAATTTGTCAGATGTCAAGACTTTAGCATTTGCATCCGCTGCACATGAATTCAGAAACCCTTTGAACGCTATAAACTCTTCTCTCTAAATTTTAGATGGGAAAATAAGCGACCAGCTCTCGATGCAATTTCTCTCAACTGCCAAGAACTGCTCAAAATTAATGCTTTTCCTAGTGAATGATATCCTAGACTTTTCACAATTAGAATCCAAGAGTATTGTCCTCAATATAGAAGAAGCTAACATTGTATATTAAAATTAATTAAAGTTGTTCAATTGACAGAATACTGTTTTTCTATTTTAGAGCTCAAAGCCAACTTAAAGAATCTTGAGCTAGCTTTCGAATTTTCCCCAGACTTCCCTAAGAAAGTTATTTTAAGTGCGAACTGACCCGAACAGAGTTAGTCAAATCCTAATTAACTTACTCTCTAATTCAATTAAGTATACTCAGGAAGGGTATGTCAAACTCCAAGGATCCCTAAATCTTAACACTTAAGAAGTCGAGTTGTGCGTCATTGATAGTGGAGTGGGTATGAGCTCTTCGCAAATTGGGAAACTGTTTTCAGCTTTTACGAAATTCAAGTCCAACAGACACCTCAACAAAGATGGGGTTGGTCTCGGTTTAACTATCAGCAAAGAACTTAGCTAAGGCTCTTGGTGGTGACATTTCTGTGACATCTGAAGTCGACCAAGGTTCTAAATTTACTTTGCATCTTCCATTTGACTCTTCAAATGAATTCTCCACTATTCATTCACATTCTGATTCAAGAGAAATTAACCAAATAGTAAATGAACATAACGATTCCATGAGTGAATCATAGCGACTCTATTTTGAGAAAGATACTTCGAGATCTAATTCCAAACTCTATAATCAAGATAGTAAAAGCTTCTCAGATGCGGGTATAGGTATAGTATAGAGTTAAATTATATCTTTTTTTAGTCAAGTGTCGAGACAACTTATGATAGAAAACGGGTTTAAGAGCAGAGACAAATGTGCGATAACAGACTAACTCCATTTTAGATAAGATAAATCAAAACGAAATCGTAGATTAAGATGTGGTAACACAAATCTTTTCAATGATGAAGAAGAGAATAGTCTTGATCCAGGAATTAGCAATAGAAAAGACAGTAAAATTTAATCTCAAGTCAAAGTGTCAAAATATCAAGAAAGTATTGCTATTTGTGCTTATAATTAGTATTTCCTTATTATAAATAGTCTTCAAAGGTCTTGAATTAAATGAGCTATACTTTCTAGAATGGAAAGAGCTTGGTCAGTGACTCTCTAAGATCTAAAGTTTTGACTCCTTGCCAGTGCCCCAGAGTATTAGCAGTAGATGATGAACCATTTAATTTGCTAGCTCTTCAAGGTTTGCTTTGTCAGTTAAATGTGGAAAGTGTGGACACCTGCTTCAATGGAAAACAGGCTATTGAAAAAATACTTGAGAACTAAAAGGGAAACTGCTTTAACCATTAGCCTTATGAGCTTGTGCTTATCGACAACTAAATGCCTGTCATGGGAGGTACAGAGGCTATAACAAAACTTAGAGATATTGCTGCCAACAAACCAAACACAAATCTTGGGAGGATTGTCCTTCTAACAGGAGATGAAAACATGCTAAACAATCAGCAATACTCACATTTGTTTGACGATGTCATCCTAAAGCTAATTTTATTTATTGTTTTTCTTTTAAAGCCTATAGATTCTAATATTCTAAGTGTTCTACTTATGTAGACTAACTCTTTCAGCTAGATTTGATTTGTTATATATCCAGTTTATAAGTTAATAGATCCTTTTTAATTATTTAGGCCCTATTTATAAGAAATTATGGCAATGGATAATTAAGGGGATTGTTTAAATAGTTAGAATAAATAATTAATTATAAATGAAGGAAACTAAGTTGCTGGGTAAAGAAAGCAGCAGCGAAGAAGAAAAGACGAAATTTGAGCAGATTGAGGAGGAAGTGAAGAACTCCATCTTCAGTGTGTTCTATCTCCTACTTAAAAATTAAGAAACAACTTTCTGGAAATTTATCCTCCTCCTTATCATTGAGTACCTTTAGCTACTATCATTTTCCTTTGACTAGAGCGTATGTATAACACCTTTAAAATATTAAATCACAGCTTTAATTGGGAAATTTATGCAAGTTACAAAGTTCAAATTCTTAGAGATAGATTTTTATAACGCCTACTTTTATAGATGGTAAAGGAGTGGCAGTCTGATTCTGTGGTGGATTATATATCCCAGTTCCTGAGCACTTTTAGAATCGTGTACTGGCTTCAAAAGTTATCCTGGGACATTTATGTGATAATATTCTATATCGCCTTATTCCTCGTGTTTGTGGTGATCATTAACTTCCTGTATGTGTCCATCTCTTTCAAGCACAAAAAGTTTTCATTTATGCAGCCCGTTCAACTATTAAGAATAGCTTCCATCTTAATCCAAACGATCTTTTTTATTCCAATCACAGGTAAGCCACAAATTGATAGATTAAGAGGTGACTTTGTCTTTATAGAACTGTTTTTCTCGATTTCACAGTGCGAATAAAATTCATCAGGGATTATTACTCACGTTATATACACAGAAGAGACTTGCTTCTAGAGTATCCACATACTCCACGCAGTTTTCTCTTATCTGGTGTTTATAATATTTGCCATAATTACATTCTTGTCTGTGATGATGCACTATGAAAACAGATATACTAAAGACGCAACTGCCAAGTAAGTACTCTACTCTATTTAAATAAGAATATAGGATAAACTCAAGGACAGACATCTTCCAAGTGATTGCTAAAACTGTTTATGAGTTCGTATTCATCTTCTTCTCCTAGTCTGACTACAGTCTATTTAAGAGCATTATACTATGATATTCTCTTCAGTCACATTCCTATCATACCTTCAGAGCAAGCCCTACTTTAATCAAACCACTCAGACTCTGCAAGAGATATTCTCAGGAATTTTCGTCTGGACGAGCAAAAATATTTTTATATGACGAATTACGTCTTGCTCTTCTCTCAGATTATCGAATCAACTTAATTCAGCGGAGCTCTGGAGATTTACTCTCACATTAATTATGTTTACTTGCTAGGTATCCCAATAATTTGTGTTTTGATCTACACAAGACAAGAAGATAGACTGAAACTCCTGCTAACTATCGAGAGCTAGTTACAGAGAGGAGAACAGTGCTAACTCAAGAATTTCTTCTATCTCCATATCGTTGACACAAAGGAGATAGATCGCTATTCCGCAATTGTACTTAAGGGCTTCATCAATCATCATTCGGAAGTGTGCCCTATTGAAAATTGCCCGATTAAGTAGTACTTAAAGATTCTTGCTAGAGATAAGTAGAACTCAGAAACTGATCGCAAGAAAAAAATCATTGGAGGCAAGATTTAAGCTCAGCAAGTAGAAAACAACTCGCTCTTACTAGCTTAAGTCAAAATCCTCTATAATCAGGGAATAAAGAAGTTTCCGAAGTATACAGCACTCAGAATCGACTATGCCAACTTCCTTCAATCTAAAATGAAGGACAGAAAGGGAGCCTTAAATGAGTTATCACAAGCTGAGAAAATCAAACCAGGCATAGACCACTAATTCATGATATTCAGGCAAAGAAGAATATTAATTTTAGGAGTAAATAAATCATAGAGGATGAGTTAGCTGAGGGACAAGAACATGGAGGAGTTGATTTTATTTCTGCTTTGAACTTTGAGAACTAATTCAAGTAGTTTAAGCAGCTTATAGAGAAAAGTTCGATGCTTCACTACGAATTTTGGAACCACTTACAAGATGAGTCTCCGGATCTAGTGAGGCTATCTTAGTAAGGAGCCAAAATCAACTAATCAATCATTCAAGTAGAAGATAACTGGAAGAAGCTGTCTAAGATGAGCACTAATACTCCAAAGGCTCTTAAACTTTATGCATCGTATCTAATAGAGATATTAAATGACAAAGAGACCGGAAATGAGCAGATGATAAAGGCAAAGGAGGCAGCCAATTTGAGGGTCAACTTTGAATTTAACAATGTTAACGAGGATTTTTCAGACTTGAATAACTACGCTTAAGATGGAACTCCATGCATTTATATCTCTGGAGAGTAGGAAAGGCTAGGTATAGTCAATCAGTGTAATATGAGTTTGTGCAAGATTTTTGGGTATACCAAGAAGGAAGATGTGATAAATAAGGATGTTGAGCTTCTAATGCCTAAACTCTACTCAGATAATCACAAGGACTTCTTAAATGTGAGCAGCTAAAAATCAGCTGACTAGATTTCGAGCAGAGAGCGACAGGTATTTGGAAAGCACTTCTTCTGGCTACGTATTTCCTCTCTGGCTTTAGATAAAGAATCTGCCAAGTCTGCTTAGTGGCAGGTAATACGTTGCTACATTTAAGGTAGAGAAGACAGGCATAAATAAAAATGTATGCCATTTGCTTCTAAACAAGAACAAGGAGATTTAGGACATAACTCCCTCATGTCTCAAAATGCTTGGTATATCCTATGAAAAGATTAATAAGAAGATCATATTCTATGACATGCCCACTATCCTTCCATAACTTTTCTAAGCCAATTAGCAACAGTATCAGAATAAAGCAGGAGCGGTCATTAATTTCTACGCTCCTAAAATAGTCGAGATAAGTGAGTTCAGAAAGAAGCCATCCGATGACTATGAAATAGATGACAACGGAAGCAAAATGGGAAAGACCCACGGCAGTAACATTGATAACATGGGCGGGAACAACAATGATAATGAAGACATGTCTTAAATTGAAAGAGGATCGTAGGAAGATAATGACAATGATGACAACGTATCCTAACTGCAACACAAGTCTTCCCGAAATGTGATAAGAGGTGCAAGAAGATAGGACTCAGATCATAATGGCCCAGATGATGATAACGATCCCAACTATTTCTAATACCAATATAAGGCAATAGGAGGTGACGATAAAGTGATTTAGTACCAGTGCAACTTGACTGAGGTCTACTTTGAGTTAATCAATTTGTCTTATGGCTATCACTTGAGAATAGAGAGCTTGCCAGATAAAAGCCAGCAGGATTAGGTTCAAAAGAAATTGACTTAGAATGCTTTCCAATTCTCATACGATCCCCTATATAAGAGGTTTGTCAGAGAACTTAGAGATTAGGAGAATAAAGACTTCGTTCTTGACAAGCACTTCCTTGAACTTAAACATCTTAAAGAAAAAGTTAGAGTGGAGAACTTGGAGGATGCTCAGATTTTAAAGATGGCTGGCCTCAGCTATATAGCATTCTTATAATTGCTACCTCATTATAGCAATTATTAGTTAAATTGTAAACAAGAAGCAAAAACAACAGGACAAACTTAACAGAGGTATGTCTGGGGGAGACGATGACGATGATGAGAATTAGTCAGAGGACGAGTCGAATGCCTCTGATGACTTCAAGAAACATAAAACTTAGACGAAAGACTTCGACAAAAATAACCCAAACAACCTTAAAGATGGCAAAAATTAAAACTATGAAATCTAATTTTATGAATATTAATCTTATAATCAGCTACCTTAGCTGCTCCTATACCAATGACTGTGATTAATAACAACAACATAGACTACCAAAAGATGCTTGTGGCTGGAGACGGTTTTGGAAAGGAGTTCTTAAAGGGAGAAATCGAGCGACTAATTAGAGTGCTACAGGAGAAATAATCCGTCTAGCTTGGTATTCACACTTTCATTAGAAACGATGGTCCTCGCAAGGGTTGGGAAGAGAGTAACAACTAAAGAGCAGGTCTGTTTAGTGATAGAGCTGCAGAAATCCAAAAAATTGAAGAGGAAGAGGAGGAATAAGAAGCCAAGGAAAAGCACTCTGACAAAGAAACTGACTAACTCAAGGCAAATATAAAATCCAAGAAGGCTTTCTCAATGGCAATAAATGATAAGACTATGCCTTCTGCAATAAAACGCCTTTCGACCTTCGCACAAATCTTAGTGTTGTTCCTTGTTGCCATAGCAATTGCTGAGTATGCAATAATCTTTTCACTCTATTAAGATACCAAGACTAATTTCACTCTTATCCAAAAATCTTACCTCCGAACAGCTGAGCTCTAAAAAGTAGTTTATAATGCTCGGTCTATGATTCTAATGAACTAGGGTATCCTAACTAATTATCTTAACTATGGAACAGCCTCTGCTTATGTAACAGCTATTTAGAGCGACTTGTCAGATTCTCTAGATTTAATCTACTCTATCCAGAATGAAATTAATCTCTCACAGCTGCCTATTTCTGATGAGTAAGATTAGTTACTGAATAATTCAACTGTCACTCTTTACTTCAAATAAGATGCAACTAGCATGAAGGCGCTCTAGTTCTCTCTAACTGAATCCATATTGTAAATCTCTTCTACCATTTTCACTCTAAGTAACATGAAGTTGAGTGACTTCAATGAGACTAACGAGGATGTTTTCTTCTTGATGTACAACTCCTTCGATTAATTTTACATGGGACTTGAGCTCTCTTCATAGTACTACGTTGACGAATTGAATGATAGATCGACCAGCAAAGAGGAAGTCACACTATAACTAAAATTATATTAAGATTTATCTTTTAAATTTATAATCATCTTCATTTTGTCGATTATTGCAGAGGCCCTTTGTTTAGTAATTCTGTTCCCAGTCGTGCACTCGGTTAATCAATAAAAGGATAAAGTGCTCTCGCTGTTCTGCGAAATAGACAATTCAGTAATTAGAGTACTGGCGTTGAGATGTGAGAGATTTATCAACAATCTGTAAACAGAGGAGGGCAATGACGATATCGACTCAAATGAGGACATTCAATAGAGTATTGTTATTATAGGATGAATACATTTAGGTGATTTCGAAAATAAAAACTCTAATATATTCAATTCTTTGGTTCATTCTAACTTAATATAATTTGCAAGTCTTTGGCGTAGGTTCTTGTTCTCTTCATTTAGTTCATGTTTTATCTTTTATTACTTTTAGACATGCTTATTTACTCTTATATCTTATTTACATTCCCTCGCTTTGCCCTAAAGTTCATTTTAAGCATTAGTGCAGTATATCTTACATTAGAAGAAAGGTAAGAGCACTCCCTCATGACTGTCTATGTCTGCTATCACAAAGACAGAGCTAATTTCTAGTATTTTCTTCAGTATTGAGAAGTTCCTTGCTGTTGGCTAATTTTAAAAACGAAATTTTTGGGGGGTTGGGTCCCCCACCGCACGTGCGGTCCCGGCCCGGCAGGGGGGTTTCCCCACACCGCACGTGCGGTCTGGGACATATGTGCGGTGTGGGGAAGTAGGTGGGTCCCCCACCGCACGTGCGGCTCCGTACCGCACATATATTGCCCCAGACCGCACATATATTTCAAGTCATCATAAATGTTCTCTGTATCTTAATCAACATGTTTCACACATAAATTTTAATTGGCTAGATTGGTGTTCTTACCTTATTGCTGGTTTTTATGTTTAATGAGAAGAATATAAAATGAAATCAAGATGGATGACTTACCTTATTTCTGATCGGTTTGAGGTCCCCAACTACTACCACTGGTAAAAGGCCTAGCAGTATAAGTAGTAATCAATTACTTCAGTTAGCTTTTTCAGTTAGTAAAGTCCTCGGATCATTAAAGTGAGTTGATTGGATGAAGTTTTACTAGTTTAAATATATTTGATCACAGCCACTATGGCCACTCCTGAGTCTAAACACTAAAATCTCCCAGGCCTCATGATTACCCTATATGGATGTGATTCAGAGCTTGACTTCCCGGGAAAATTCACGTTGAAAATTGCCCATCCATCCGTGCCCATCTCCGATACTCCTATAGCTAGAAAAGAGTCAAGTAAAGTTTACCTGAAAAGGGGCCAAATATTCCCGATCCGAAGCGAGAAAGCAAGCCAACCTTTTGGATATCGACGCTTCGCTAAACCTCCCCACTCAATGGGAGAAAGGGAGGATTCTTGTATTCTCCCAGCGCTAGTCCCAGATAGCATTCAAAGAAAAACCCTTACTTTCGCCACCTGCCAAAGGTTCTCTCTATATAACAAGCTTGGTTCAGCCATACGCCCCAGGCTCCTCGTAGATCGTTATTTGCAATACTAGCGCTACATTTTGTCCCAGTGCCCCTCTTATTCCATCTTGGCAAGGTCCCCGACCTCGTTGAGATTTTCAAAGCTCACCCAGATAGTGGACTCGAGTCTGTGGCTCTTGAGCAGAGCCTCATTGATCTCTCGGAACAGGTAATCGTGCTCATCGAGAGGCAGGCTGGAATGGTCGAGTCCTAGATGTCAATAGTCTTTAACTCTCAATCAAAGATCTAGCCCCATAACCTCCTCCTACAGCACCTCTGCTATAGAGAAGATGAGCATTTGGTCAGATGGCCGCAACTAGCTCACCACGTTCAAAGATGCTGCTATAAACTTTGTCATGCTGGCCCAGCTCTCCATAAACGCTTGGAATAGCTTAATTAGGTTCGAAGGAGGCTACCCTAAGTCAAGACGAGATACAACTCGCTACAGCAAAGGCTCTAAACCTGGAGGATTGTATAACTAAACAAACTTAAACCTTACTCCTATATAAGGAGGTCTCTAATGATGATTGATGCCGCCTTGAAGCCTCGAATAACCAATATCAAAAGTGCAAGTCCACCCATTTGAAAAAATATTGAAGACGCAGATGTCGAGCTTTTATACCAACAAGTCTTTCGTGGCGTGGGGAAAGTACAAAAAATTTTTGTGCATTTGATCGTTGAGTACCATTATGTCGAGCCCATATTTGTGGTTGCAATGCCAAGATTCTTGCATAAGCTCTGTTTAAAAGAAGATTAAAGCTTCAATTCCATCAAGGGCCTCGGTCAAGAGAAGAGAGGCAATTCTAAAGGGATACACTCAACAAAGATCAGGCCATATTCATTTACTCCAGTAGTCAATTGCAAGCAAGATGAATTTCATTCTTAGGAAGCGCAGACTTTTGTTCTGTTTAGCCTTTTTTTCATCCATTATAAATCAAATGTTCGAGTCCCGCAGCTACCTTAGGGCCCTGGGTGATGTGCGGGGAGGAGTGGCCTAGCATGCATCCCTTTTCCGGGGAGTGTGTTTTTCCAAGTTTTACACTCAATAAAAGTTTTGGTGATTCAAAGTGACCTGGAGTTTGGTTTAAAAGGGCGAATATCCCGTAAGAGCGAGACTAAGAGCAATACAAAGGATATCAGCAATAGGGACGACAGAGTATGAGAGAGTGATTATTATATTTAACTAAGTGCGTTTAAAAATCACCTAACTGATTCTAAGCAAATTACTCAGGTTGTGCCACTTCATTTTTTTTACCTTAATCGAGTGATGCAGGTGAAACCATACAGCTTAAAACTATAAGTTATCTCTATGTTCATTTATAATTATTAGTATAGTCTATAAAGTTATGGATCCCTCGAATAATAAGACTTTCTTCTAGGTGAGCTCCTTTATCAAGAGTAAGAAGGAGCTGCATAAGGCCACACAGAAGAATGGCTACTTCTTGCCCAAGCTCATGAGTAAGGCAGTGGCCTAATAGAACCTACTGCACGTGATTGTAGGCGTAGTTTGGTGTGCCCCGTATGAAGAATAAGACTACTGACTTGTCCCCTTCTCCCTCATCGGATATCTTATTTTCCAAGCCCTAGGAAGTTGCAAGGGGGGGACAAAGTGTGCATCTTGATGGATGAGTAGCAAATGGCTGATAGAGTGTGGCTCCTGACCATGCTTTCCATGTACAAGCCAGTCAAAGAGATCTTCAAGAAGGGGAAAAATTTTTCTGTTCAAGGTTTTCACTAGGCAGAGCCAGAAGACTGTGGATCTGTAGTGGAGCTTCCTTGAAAGGCAGCCTATCTCCAAGACAAAGTCGAAGGCATAGTGATTTTTCTTCCTCAGCTAGAGCAAACAGTCGTAGAGGCTCCTACGCCTCAAGGACCAGAGGGTCAAGCTTGGCCTGCGTATGGAGACTCAAAAGATGTTAATAGCGTAGAGAAGGAAGAGCAAGCTGCAGCGACTATTTCGGAGGGTCAGTGTTGGGCCAGGCGGTCCTGCTGACTCCCTTAGATGTACCAGTGCCGCTCGCCGTTGCGAATGTATGAGTAGCAGCTGCATGAGCGAAAGTATATCTCGTTCCTAAGGAAGAGCTTGGTTAGCGTGGCCGGGCAGACCCTGGGTGCATCTAATCGCACTTAGTAGAGTATTAGTCATTGCGCTATTTGAAGCTCGTGTATGCCATCTCTAGCAGGTTCTTGGCATAGGTGACGAGCGCCTCGATCTCACAGGGTATCTTCCGCACTCTTCAGTTCAATCTCCTCGATTCATGGATGAAATCGTTGCGGCGTTACCTCTGGATGATCATCACGACAGTGCTGGCTTTGATGCTCATGGATTTGGCCACTTTATTGTAGCTGAGCAGGATTTTATGGTCATTGTAGACGGTCCCGTTGCGCAGCCTATGGCAAGTAACTACTGATCGGCTGTGTGCTTGGCTCTGATTCTCAGCTTCGGTGGACTCCACCTCTTTGGTAGGACTATAAGACTCGGACTACCCATGCCTATAAAATAGGTTATGAGGTCTAGGTCTGGTATGTGAGGTGCGATATAGTTAAAGTTATCATAATATTAGAGGAACTCGACCAGATTCGGCTTGCATTATCTGCTATCTTGAGTGGCGTTCATTAATACAGATATTTCACACCTTACTATTAATTTAATACTAGAAATGAGTAACTACTCAATACTGATATAAACCAACTATTATTAGATATTATAAAATTTTTTATTGGTATAACTGCTTTTCCTAACATTTGTATATTGACAAATAAATTTATGACAATATACCAATGTTACATAAAGTTTATACCCATTTAAATTTTTTTAATAATATCTTAAGATAAGAAAACCAATCTAAGGCCCCATTAAAATTTATGTGTTTAAAACAGTTGATTAAGATACAGAGAGCATTTATGATGACTTGAAATTTTATGTGCGGGCTGGGGGAATTATGTGCGGGACGGGCCGCAAAATTGCGGGGCCGGGACCGCACATACTTCCCCACACCCCCGTGCGTTTTGGGGCATATGTGCGGTGTGGGGAAAACCCCCGTGCTGTCCGGGACCGCACGTGCGGGTGGGCAAACCCTGTGCGGTCCGGGACCGCACGTGCGGTGGGGGGAAAAACCCCCCACCCCCAAAAATTTCAATTAGTCGGATAAGTTATGTAAATTGTAGCTAAACCCAACAAATTTACCCCAAAAAAAGATAATATGCTCATTGGTTTTTTTTTTTAAGTAATTTATAAAGAGAAACTTTCGAGATGAGAGACGAACTTTAGAATTCCACTATTTGCCATTATGAATTTTAAATAAGAAATTGAATTATTTTTTATTAATTTTAAATTAACTTTACTCCATTTAAATTTCAAATTATTTTTTTTTAAAAAAATTTTTATTCTCCTAATATTAATATGTTAATTTATAGAAATTTTATTGAGAACAATATAGCTAATGAGGAGGATGAAGAATACAGTTTGCTGTCAGGCACAGGTAAAAGAATCAAGAAAGCTAAGGGAAGGACAAAGACTGACAAGAACTTCTTCCTGAAGTTTTTCCTCGCTCTCCTTGTCATTCAAGCCTATTACATCCTGAACTTTTTCCTTCAGAAAAATGCAGTAGACTCGACTCAAACTCTTAACTAAGTTCTCAATGTCACTGCTAGTGTAGAGCCATTCTACTGGTTTGCTCTAAACGTTTAAAGAGAAATGTTCTTCAATGCTTCAAAGCCAATAACTAAAAAGACCTCTATACTTGTTTCGATGCAGTCCATATACCAACTCTACGATTAAAACAACTAGCTTCAAGAAATTGAATATTTTTATCTCTTTCATTTAAATGCACTTGAATGATTAATCGACTCTAGACTCGGACTACTGGAGTATGTTTGAGCGAGTTATGAGTGATAATCTTTGCAACTCCTAAACTTATTTCAAAACTGCTGATGCTTGCGGAAACTTCAGCTCAGGCATTTTGCAGCAAGGCTTGCATGTTGTCATGGTGAACTATTTCTCAGGATTGCGCACAACTCTAAACAACTACCAAACTTACCTCAAGGCAGGCAACAGTACACTAATCAGAGGAATTTTTAATACACAAGAGTTCATTAATCTATGTAAGCTTCAATCTTAGTTTAATCTTTTTCTTAGATATTATTCAAAATTACATCACACAGGTTCTAATAAAATATTTATGATTAACAGTAGGTTCAAATGAGGCAGTTAGTGAGCAACTTAGGCGACTCAATTCAAAACGAGTTTAGCTTTTACTCTGAGCGCAAGATAGCCCTGTTCATCGTGTTCCTAATCGCTCTTTTGATATCGTTCATAATTTTCTGGCTGCCATTCCTCAACGGCTTAAACTACCAAATTTACAAGACCAAGCTCATGCTAATGATTATCCCACTCGAGATACTTATGAAAATTAAGAACGTTGGAAAGGTACTACAGAGCTAAAGTTTCATATAAAGCAGCAAAAAGCGAAAAGCAGAGTCCTCAAGCTCGTCAGCGTGAATTATTATCATACCTATATTTTAATGTAGCCTTTAAGTCGTTAAGCTTTCTTCTAAGTAAGATTGAGTGAGATCTAAATTATTTCACTAAAAATCAACTGGACATATTCATTATAACTAATATACAATTAACATTTATAATAGTATGTTATATGTAGTATATCCATTGGGGTTTTTGGTGGCCCAATTGCCTGAATCTCTGCAAGCATCTTCAACTGTAAGTTTAGTTTTCCATCCCAGTTCGTTGAATACTTTATCCACACAAGCAACTGCCTGAGCAGCATCACCTGGTCTTCTTGGCTAAATAACTGTCTTGATCTCAACATTGTTAGCCTGCTCGTAAGCTTTGACGAGTTGGAGAACAGAGGTACCCTAGCCAGTGCCAAGGTTATAAACGTGGTATCCCTTCAGTTGATCCTCCTTCTCAAGGCATACTATGTGGCCGAGGGCAAGGTCGACGACATGGATGTAGTCCCTCACACCTGTTCCATCAACGGTTGGATAATCGTTTCCGAAAACATTCAAATGAGGTAGCTGCCCATTTGCAACTTTCATAATGTAGGGAAGAACGTTTGCGGGTACACCCTTTGGCTCTTCACCTATCAATCCTGATTGGTGAGCTCCAATTGGGTTAAAGTATCTCAAGCTCACTCCAGAGAAGTTAGGATGAGCTGCAGAGAAGTCTCTCATGATTTACTCGCACATAACTTTAGTCTAGCCGTAGGGATTGATAGGTCCAGTTGGGTCAGTCTCTTTGCAGAAGGCATTATCACCATAGCAACAAGCGCTACTTGAGAAGACCATCATGCTGCTACCATGCTTGTCCATAGCCTTCATTAAAAAATATCATGAGATTGATGGTACCACTCACATTGTTCTCATAATAAGCGAGAGGATTTGCAACTGACTCTCCCACAGCTTTGTATGCTGCAAAGTGAATTACAGCGCTAGGTTTGTACTTAGCGAATATCTATTCAATCTGGTCGTAGTTTTTAATGTCTGCCTCCTCAACATGCATAAATGCAAAAAAAGGTAAAAGCAGATGAGACTCATCTTTGCCAGTGATTTAGTGGATTCTTTGTAGTACCTCTTTCGAAGCGTTGTGTAGATTATCAATGATGATGACTTCATATCCCAAATTAAGCATTTCTACAACTGTGTGAGAGCCGATAAAGCCTAGTCCTCCCGTTACGAGTGTCTTTTGTCTTAATTGTGTGCTAGTTTGTTCCATATCTTTGTTATACCAATCTATTCTATCTTTAATTATTCCTGCTTTACCAAATGTTTTCGTAAATGGCATTAGATGATATATAAACTACAAAAATTCAATTATAAATACTAGAGTAATTATTGTACAAACATGTACATTTTGAAGAAAAATCTTTCATTTATCTTTATTTCAATACTAACTACCTCTTATATATAATCTCCACTATAGAAGGAAAATTTAAGTGTAAATAATGGCCTCAATGAAATCAAAAGCAGAACTTTTCGACCAAGGTCTCTTAGATCATTTTATTAAATAATCACAAATTACAGATGCTACAGAAGAAGACAGAGCCAAGCCTGTTGAGGCAACTTGTAACGCTCAGTTTCCCAATTTACATATCGACGCTGACAAACTTCTTAGTGCAGACAGTTAACTTAGTTTATTAAAATTTAAAATGGGAGAAACTTCTTTTTCGCAGGGTACTTTCACTCGTCAGTGATGGCAGGAATAGGACTTGCGTGTGTTTACATAAATTTGATGGTGTTTGCTGTGGGTACTGGTTTAAACTCAGCCATGTAGTCTCTCATATGCCAGAGCGAAGGTGCAGGAAATCATAGATCTAGCGCGCTATACGTAAATAAAGGAAGAATAGCTATCTCTATGTGGCTCCCTATCTTCATCATTTCAAGTTTCTACTTTCCAAATCTACTTCTTTCTATAGATTTATTCACTAAATTGAACAATAGATTAATAAGTTTAAGTTTATCGGAATAGAGAAAGAGACATCGGAAGTAACTAATCTATTTATTTTAATTTCTGGTGAGGATGATCCCAGGACTCATTTTCTACAGCTACTTCGATCATATCAGACAATACATGACTGCCCTCGGAAAGCCAAATACCTGTTCTATAATCCAAGTTGTGACTGTAGTAGTTCACGTCTTCCTTTCCTGGTTATTCATAGTGTAAATGAAGCTTGGAGTGCAATGGCTTGCCTATTCGTCAAGTTTGGGTTATTTCTTACAGTTCGTTGCTGCATATTTAATAGTCAAGTACGATTCTCAATATGCAGACACCTGGATATTTATGGGCAGAGAAGCATTTTCTAATTACTTTGAATACATGAAGCTTGCGATACCATCTTTAATCATAACTTGCGTTGAATATGGAGGATTCGAGGTTCTTGCCATATTTTCTGGCTTGATTTCAGTATAATCAAATGCTGCCATGAATATGGTACTGAACACAAATATAATCTTCTTTATGCTTCCATAAGCAATTAGCTTTTCAGCCACAACTATAATTGGAACTACGATTGGATAGATGAATTGGAAATTGGCAAAGTAACAATCTAGATACATAATCTCACTTTCCATGGGCTTTGCTTCATTAATGGGATTGATCCTATTCATATTCAGGTATTAATTTTCTAAGTTCTACTCCTAAGATGAGGAACTTGTTGAATTAGCAGCAAATACTTTCAAAGTGTCTGCATTTTCTCATGTAGTAGATTTCTTGTATGGCGTATAGCAAGGACCTATCAGAGCTCTTACAAAGTTTAATCATGCAGTAATAGGATGCGTGATTGCTTTCTACTTTATAGCTATCCCAATGGGTTGGTTCTTAGCTTTAAAGTGTAGTATGGGATTAAATGGTCTCTGGTTTGGAATAATCTTGGGAGAGATGTTCGTCATGATCTACTTCTTTTATCTTCTCAACTTTGGATTCAATTGGGAGAAAATAACCTTAGAGTGTGCCTAAAGAACTGAAAGAGACAACTAATATTCAAATTAGATGCTCCTCCAAGAGTCACAGACTATTATCGAATCACCTGACTTTAAACTTAATAAATAAACTAGATCCAATTATTAAACAGATGCTCCCGAGTAACTTTAAATCACTTATTGTTTTAAGTTTAAACAAGTCGAGTTAAAGTACATATCATGAATTCTTATTAACAGAACTGATGAAAATATTAAAAGTTCGCCGTCTTAATATCTTAATTTATTGCCACTATTTATTCTTAAAAATTTAAACATTTTACTTTAAAAGCGCCTCAAAAGCATAATAATTATTATAAATAACTCAGCTATCTACTAAGATTGATTCCAGAACTATCCTGAGATGATCCGTATCAATAGGCTTCGGTAAAAAGCCATCAAAACTTTTGTCGAGATAGGAGCCAAACTATTCTTCCGAGATGGCGGTGTGAGCGAATATTTTAGTTTGGAATTTTGAAGACTTGAGCATCTTCCTGATTCTTCGAGTAGCCTCAACTCCATCCATACCAGGCATGTTAATATCCATGATTTACATAGGATAATAGTACGGTTTCTTATCTAGTACTTTTAAGTGCTGAGATTTGAAATTGATTATTAATTCCATTCCTAAAATTTTACTTTACTTTACTTTACTTTAATATCCATGATAAGTAATTATATGATGACTATTTTGTACATATCTTCACTGCTAAATCTAGCAGTAATGGATTTATTTTCTTCTTTCGAGCAATCTGCATTCAAACCGAGTGAAGAGAGCTTGATCCTCTCCTCTACCATTTTAATTGCAGTTGAACCGTCAAAAGCAATATCACAGTCCAAATCAAACATTTGCTTCAAGAGCATTTGCAAAATGTAAACGTTGAAAGGAGTATCGTCTACAACTAAGATCCGATTCGCCCTTTTCTCACCTATAAGGGATAGCTTAAAAAATACTTCAAGGATTCCATCAGACTGGAATTTTAATTAGACCTCATCTTATTAAAATGAAGTTCCTTCTTAACTGAGTTAACTGAAATGTACTCCTTCTTCAATTTATTATCCAGCATATCTTCACTTAAAAAGACATCACTGCTACTCCAGTCCTAATCTCCACCTCCAATAGATCTAAAGGTAGAAGTGTTATTGAGTGGCGTTTTATCGTAAATTTAGCTCTCCTCAACTCTTACTGGAAGGATCATGCAAATTTTAGTTCCCTCATCTTTTTGAGTCCACTCTATAAAGATCTTGCCTCCATACTACTCGCAAATCATTTGTGAAACTGTCAAGCCCAAACCAATTCCACATTTGTTAACCTGGTCTGTAGTTATCTTCCGCAGAGCAAATAGACTGAAAATGGAGTTTATTTCATTTATACTCATGCCCTAGCCAGAGTCAGTTACGCTAATCTTTAGGAACTGCTTATCATTTGGATAGTAGCCTTAGAAATAAATTAGAGTAAGTTTTGGAGGATTGTGCTTTTCAGATAACTGAGGTCGTCTATATTCTTTATACTTGTTACGTCCTCAAATTAAAGACTTGGCGAGGATCCGTAAAACTTGCTCTCGTATTTCTCAGTTAAGTAAGCTTTAGTTGTAAGCTTCAGAGATAGAGAGATCTTTCCCTTTATTGTGTACTATATTGCATTCTAATAAAAAAATAAGAATCTGCAAGAGATTAAAAAGGATAAGCTAGAGTCTCGTAGAGTCCAGATAAAGTAGCTTTTTCTCCAAGTTTTGATTGATTTTGCTCTAGAATACAAGTTACTTCTGCTCGGCTTGAAGGCGGAAAATGTAGATGATCTCTTTAAGTTAATCGTTAAGCTTAACAAGACTTTGACTCATGGTGAATCTCTTGAGCCTAATTTTAGAGTACTCTTTTAGATTTTGAGAATTGTACATCAGCATTTTAAGGCAGATTTTAATGAGCTGGATGTACTTAAAAGTAGTCTCTCTGTCTTAATCAATTTAATTCTCTAATAAATCGGCTAGGCCCTATATACTATTGACCGGTGTCAAAATATATTAATGTATAGATTGCGTCGATATGTTATGGGCAGATGAATTCAATAAAATATTAGTCATCTAGTCCTTCGTCTTTGCTTTCTAAAGCTTTTTGTAATTACCTATTTCTTTAAATACCAACATTATTTGCTTTTCCTCTTTCAAGAAAGTCACGTTTACTTTAAAATAAGAAGGATTGACTTCGACTGAAATATTAATAGGAAGGATTTTGATATAGTACCTAAGAGTCTAGAAGGAAGTTGATTCCCTAATTAGTTCTATAAAATTCCTTAATGGCTACCCCTTCTTAGAGGAGGAGCTAAATTCCTCATTATACTATATTCTCTCGAAGATCTTTCTAACTCCCATCTGATTTTGAGATGTAATCATCTCCTCCATCATGATTTGGCTATCTTGAAGGTCATCATTTTCATCTTCCAATGTATAAATGAATAATATAGATTTAAAAGATGTATTTGAGGAAGTTGCATGATCTCTGTTAATAATTTTAAGGAGAGCTCTATTAATGTAAATGATTGATTCATCGTTTGGAGTATTCTTGATTATTATAACTCCATCTTGAATGGACTAAAGAGTCTGACTCAATTGGTCCTTGAGCTGCCTCACATTTCTGAAGTAGCAAAAATTATCTCTATCATAAACTTCCTTTTGTCTCAGAAGCATAGATGCCATTACACCTAAAAGTTGATTGGATTATCAATTTACCTTTTACATTCAATCAAAATTGCTTAAATCAGTGACTGTTTATCTATATTAAAATGCAAAGTTAAATTTTATAAATAATGTAAATATAACAAATTTATCATTTAATTTTCTTAGGAATTCTAAGATCAGAGTTATAAGAAGATAAGGATAATCTTAACCTAATCTAAAATTAATTGATGTGCGTATATGATTCACAGTAGATAGGAGCAAGCAGAAAGTAAATCGATAATTTTAATTCCAGCTTTCTACTGTTGCTCACTCATTTTTTAAAAATACATAATTGATTTAAAATAATACTTAATTATAATATACATAATGAGGATAAAAACTATTTTGATAAAAATAAGAATTTTATATGAAATAGAAGTAGAACAAAGTTGAATACGAAGTCGGTGTCAGGCTCAAATCCATCATATAAGTAAAGAGCAGTGCAAAACACTAACATATAAACTAAAAATTTGACGCTTTTTACCCACCACCGAGATGGAGCGTAGTGCAAATAGCACATCGACTGAAAGAAAAAGATAGCCGATAGAGGATTTTAGGATGCTTAACGGGAATTAAGTACCGAAATCCTGCCTGCTGTGGAAATTCTTAACTCAACTTATAATTTTTAATTCCAAATGCTATTTAAATCAAGTTCATAACTACTCTTAGAAGAGGTCCCTTAGATTTTATTGAGGACTTTATTGCAAAACTCAGCAATATTAGGGCTATATGGCACACATTAAAGCCAGGACTCTCATCGTTCTTGTAACTCTGAAGTAGTCTAAGGATAAGTGAGATGCCGAAGAAGTAAATTGCAAAAGACTGGTCCGACGCTATCATTTTTACATATTCGCAATTTTGTCTTTACCAAAATTATAATAATTTATAGTTAATAAAATTCTTGTTCATATTCTGGGGAAATAATTTGCATCTTGAAGTTTTTGTCTATAAAAAGCCTAATCTCTGAGATCATTATACACTAATACCAAAAATTAAATTATTGCCTTAAACGTTAGACTCCTACCATGAATTAAAAGTTCCTAACTCTCTCTATCTAAATAGAAGCAAAGGTAAACTTCTAACAGAGATTAAATATGATAAATAAGTTTAATTAATCTAAAAATCTTTATCTAAATTAAAAATAAATTAATAGTTTGCAAATTAAAATTGATCCTTAATTAAAACAACTCGATAAATAAATACTATAAGCCTCAGAGAGAGAAAAGGTGAAATTTCAAACGAATAGATAATAAAATAAAGAAGTAAAAATATACAAGAAGCCTTGGAGGTCCAAGTTAGAGCAGTCTTGGGTTATTAAATTTATACATAGAGCTCAAATATATTTAGGGTTAAGAGTTTAGATTCATTTTTAGCCAACATTGCAAGTTTAATTAAATAAATTGCTGATGATATTGTTATTGTGACGCCATATATGTTTGTTAAGTTATATCTCTATTTTTGATACCTATATTTATAATTATCATATACAAAACATCCAAAATATTTTAATTCATAAATTAAAAAATTAAGAAGTTTAGCTTTTACTTACTCTTTGTTATATATATATAAGAGTTGAAAATATTTCTCCTTAATAGATATTCTTAATTTGAGATTTATTCTATGATAGAAAGTACACTTGTAAAATATATTTGTTCCTGATAGATTTCTTCATTCTCAGTTACAAAATTTATAACTTCTTTATCATCTAATTATTATATTTCTTCTCTATCTTTTATTTATTGAGGGTCAAAATAATGCATAAATTAAAGTCTATGACGTGTAGCTGATTAGCTTGTTTCATTTCTACAATTTAAATAATCTATTGTTAATTAAATTGCGTGACTCTGATCCTCATCAAATTAGATAAAGTGAGTAAGTGACTCCTCGCACTGACACCCCACTCTGAGAACATTCATGACGCTCTCTTTCTTGATTCTTTGAATCATCTGCCCCAGCGAGTTTATTATATTGTGCTGACTTTGCTTATTCACAACTGAATTTTTCACAAAGTTCAGCTTTATTCTACTCATATCGTTCGCCGTGCTTATCTGCGCTTGGTGGTTATTATTATCCAGTGATTGTATGTTCTTTCTATGCTTTCTCTAATTCGATTCCACGCTTCTAAACAAAAAATGTGTTAAGAAAAAAATAATTTTTAGCTATTGGATAGCAAGTTTATCCTCTTTCATAGTTGGACTTTGAAAATGAGGGGAGGTTGACTGTACAAATCCAGAGGAAGTGTCGCACTTGTTGTAGTTCTTATTCGTAAAGCGGTAGTTTCTCTTAAAGTTCTGCCTTTGGATTTTCTTCTGTGACTCGTAAAATTATAAATAGTTGCTCTTTTCATTCTAAAGATACAATGAATAGTTTATTTACGTGGTAAAGAGCGACTAGGGTCTGGTTTTTTGATTTTCAGAATAGTCGTAGGAACTCGGAAAGGGAATAATTTCCTTCATTCGGAGTGTGTCAGTCTCAGACTTTTAGAAAATCTTATCCAAAAGTTACTCTTGGTTCATACATAGAATCTATAATTAATAAAGTCAAATCACTCTCTCTATTTAATAATAAGATAGTTATAATAGCAGGAATCGAAAGTGGATTCCTAACTGCTTTTAAAATTGCTAAGAGCCTCTATAATAATTTCAATTTGCAACTTATGCTGAAGCCACTCAACAATAATAAGCAAATATAATCATAGTCTTTTTGTTTGAAATAGGAGAGGCTTTGAACTTGTTGCTAAAACTCAAAAGCTAGTTACTCTAGATAAAAACAAATTACAAAGAGATCTTCTTTGGAGTGGTGATTAGAGTTACTAGTTTGAATAAGAAAGAGACAAATTTGAATTTATAGTTGATAGTTGGAGAGCCATTAATGTTTGAGAGCGCCCTTAGCATCTAGTCGCGATTGTTCAGAGTTGGTTAGTAATTACTTTAGAAAATCGATAAGTTTGGGATTAATCTTGGTTAGTCTGTTAAGAGCTTCCCACTCATAAACCGTGTTTTCAGTTAGATTTTTAGGATCCTTAACTTATCTACCGAAGAGCCTTCCAGTCAAAATGTTGAAAATTACTGAACCTAAACTGAATAGGTCTGCCTTGAAAGAGTAACCCTCCCTCCTCAATATTTCAGGAGCTACATAGGAGGGCGTTCCACATATCAACTACTCCTTCTTGTTATCTTCAGTCTGACAAGAAAGCCCTAGATCTCCTATTGTGATGTCATAGATTTCATTCTCATTAGATTTTATCAAAATATTATCCAGCTTAATATCTCTGTGGATTATTTTGCTCTAATGCATTTGAAACAGGCCAATTAGAATCTGAATTGTTATTATTTTAAGGTCACTATAAAAAAGCACAAAAAAGATTGATGCAACTTTCTCGAAGTCTGACTCTTTTCTCAATTAAACTCAACAGAGAACCGCCTTTCTGATAATCCATGAAAAGATAAACATACATAGTATGCATAGTGATGTCTAAGAAAGTAATTAATTTCACATACTGGTGATCCTCATAAATTCTCTGCAGATGCATAATGTTTGGTTTGGCATATACTTCTATGTGGGTGCTAATTTCTTGATAGAGCAGCTCTCGATAAGTCTCGTCGTCTCTAATGAATTGACTTCTGATCTTCTTGACCGCATATTACCTACTGCCATTTCCTTCCAATAATTATTGCTCAATATTCTCTACTTTTCTCTCTACTTCAGGGCTACTCTCCGCCCTCTCCGTTAACTAGGAATCACAGATTTCCTCCGCCAAAGTATCTAAGAAATAAAATTTTTAAAAATAAGTAACCGTGGAACTGGTTCCAGAACCGAGACATCTTCCATACCTCAAATTAAATGTAATAAGAAAGATAGAGTTTATACATTTCGGGGAGTTGAATTTTGAATGGTGAAATGTGATAGAATTTGTCGAAGTTTTTGAGATTATAGTTTATCAGACAGAGCTAGCAAGTATTTATTGTCATTAGCTGAAAATTTGAAAATCACCGCTGATGTCTCCTCCTTGTAACTCAAGTACATCATTTTCAAGTTCACTCGCTTCTTGGCCACGACTTACGCTTCTTTATTATTGTCCTGGGTTACTCTCTCAAACAGAATCAACTCGTGTCTCTCAAGAATAAATAAATTACATTCTAAAAATAAAGCAAGGCCAAGGAGTCTCTTCCCTGAACTTCCATTGAATTCTTATTAAGCTTGGGGTAATTTAATTTGAGAAGAAAAATTCACCTCTTTATCTGCTTTCTTGTCTTTCTTCTGATATGATATTGTCTGTCTGAAACTCAAAATAAACGATTCCAGTACGATTTCGCATTTCTTTATCGAATATTTTGGTGCCTCGCTCTCCGGGAGGTCCTCTAGACCTTTGAAATTGCAATAGGAAAAATTAAATTCATGCATCAATCGAGGTCGAATAAGCGATCACGGCACAGATTGATTATATTTTTGCCTTAAATTGGCGTTAATAGGAGCAGTATTGAATTGAGTGGTATGTTTCATTGAGAGTCGCTGAAATTTAAGTTTAATAATTCAGCCACCTACTTTAATAATAATATATTTAACTAGGGTGATATCGATGCTTAATTTGCCCAGCGTCAGCAAATAGATCTAAGATATAACCCAGCAAATAATATTTTAGTTTTGTAATAATTTTATAGCTTTAAATTCATTGAAACTTCAATAAACTAATAAATGACTCAATATCAATATTCAACATTGCTTTTCCTAATGAATTTATCTTTATAGATTCAAGATTAGATTATCTATTTTAATTTCACCTGAAAAGGTTAAGAAGACAAAGAGAGAGAAAACTGATAATTTTTATTTATTCGAATCAGTTAAATATCCTAACGTATTTTCCCCATGCAAAAAGTAGAACCCCAAGGGAGCGTTCATCCCCACGACAAGCATGAATAAACTATCCAAGATCTGACCAGTGAAGTAGATCTAAACGACGATGGCCCTATGGACTTAGTTGAACTTGTCCAGACAGAACTCTCCATTTTTATTTCTAAACCTACAAAGAGGAACTAGTTTGGGAACACATTAACAGACAAAGAAAGTTTCAAGAGTCTTAGCTTAATATTTTTAGCATATAATTTTTAGTCCTACTGATAGATTGACTAGCGCTAATTAATACTACCACGAGGTAGCATACAAAGTCAATTTGAAACGTATGAACAATTTAACGATTTAAACTTCCCTTTAGACCTTTACAAAAAGATGGAGACGTGCTACTACAATGAAGAGCACGCTTACATTCCCGTCTTTATTATAATTTATGGAGCTGGGGGTAAAAGTGATGATTGAGGCAAATAAAAATTGCAAATACATTATCTAGGTTTGGAACAAAAGCAAGGATATTCAGTTCTAACAGCCACTTCAGCGTAAATTATTAATCAGCTCAGTTCTGATCCGATTTGATAATTCATTCCACTAAACATTATCTAATAGGACCCATTGAAAGATTCTTATTTTTTAGATGGCAACAATGCTAGTCATTCGGACTCTATACCTTAAAAGAATATATTTTAAATTTTAGAATACTAAATTTAAAAAGAAGAAAAGCAGAACGTTCTCTATCTCATAGACTACGAATCAAAGACGTTGAAAAAATTGCGAAACCTTGCAATCCCATCTTAAAAGAGTATAGCTTTGCTTCCCTCATTTTCTTGTAGTGGAGTTTTTCAGCGTAAATTCTGAGTATCTGATACTCGCAACTGCCAATCAGATTTGCATCTACTGGTTCGGACAAATCACTAATGACGCAAAGTATCAAGAGGGAGAGATTGACTGCTCTAAATTCAACTTTCAAATCCTTGAGACAAGACAGAGGATATTGGGGCTCTTTAACATGAACAGCGTAGACCCCGGATTCTACTAGAGTGATGCGCACTATGTGATATTTGAAACCAAGGAATTCAAGCTAGATTTCAACCTAATTTAGCTTGAATACTATCCAAACTTAAAGAAATATTACTTCTATACAATATTAAACGAAGAGATGAAAGAATTTTTAGTTCAATTGAGGCAAATGTCTGATGTGAACCCCAGAGACGTATCTGGAGGAAAGCACACTCCAATTTATAGTAAACATTTATTTTAATTAGGAAGTTGTGCTACAAGATAGTGGAGAATAAGGTGTTTGCAATTACAGTGAGCGAAAGTAACAAAGCAGATCTCTACGCTAAAATGACTTTCCCTATTTTTTAACTTTTAAGCAACACATTGACTAAACGGTCTACGACGCAGAGATGAATCTATAAATAAATAGATGAGCATGTTGTCATTTTTCATTAAGCTTCAAGACGAAGCCCAAGCAGCAGAGGATAAAGAGAAAGAAGACGTTCCTCTTTAATAAAAAGAGGAATACTACTAAGGCAGAGGTCCTACTAAGTTTGAACACTGGTATCCCTTATAATATTTTATTTGAGTTGGATAAATAACTTTGCAATTTACATTAAGCATAACGGAGTGGACAATTTCTCTTTTGAAAGCAAAGATTATGTTTATGATGAGAAGTTTTCTCTAGAATAAGTGCAAGATAAAATCCTCTAAGACTATGAAAAATAAGTTTAAATTTTTAATGTCGACATCTTTTAGAGTTTCTTGATTCACAATGAGGGAGAGGATACGATCTGCCTAGTAAATTTAGAAAATTGGATTTTCAATTTAAATTTTGTTTTCTCTGATTAGCTCATGGAAAGTTCATATCTGCCTATGATATTTTGAGAGGATGCTATCTAGATAGACACCTGGTTTTGCCAAGCGAAATAGATATCTTGTTCCACACAGATAAGTACGACTATTATAAAGTTAATGATTTAATGACTAAAATTATAATAAATATATTTTTGTAATACTCTTGGTGCACGGGGCGGAACTTGTGCGTGCTTTTGAAAAATCTTTTGTATTTATTATTAATTCAGACGTGTACTACAACTTGATGGACAAGTTTAACTCAAGCGAAAAGATAGATTTCATAAAGGATGAGGAAACTAAAGGCCAAGAATGGGATAGTTTTGGCTTTGAGTATACTGGTACACAATATTTTTGTTGTTGTTGTTTTTAGGTACTCTTTACTTTGATGACTCTAAAGTAGAGAACGATACTTGGCTCCTAGTCTATAACTATGAAATCATTAAAGTATTGCACAGATAAACCATCTACCACAAGATCGTACTTCCCTCTCACCCTGTATACAATAATTATAGTATCATCAGTAGCAAGGTACTTTTCTCTTGGTGAGTCTAATCAAAGCAATGAGCATCAGTTAAAAAAATAATTTGAAATTAGATTATTCGTTTGTTCTAAACAGTGATGGAAAGCATGTGCTTTGTAATTTGAAAAAGCCTGAGCAAGAAAGCCAGAACGCCAAATGCATCCAAAAGAAAAAGTTCTTGTACGATAATAGTGCCGACTATGACTATTATAATGGAACTAACTACGTTATCTATTTCAATTCTCACCCAAACTAGTACATAGCCTTAAATAAGAATGACATTTATCTCAACAACGTGCAAGACCCAAGCAAATCTAAAGTGTTTGCAGGATACTAAATTGCTTCTTTCTAATTCATCACAGAGACCGTAAATTACGCCCTTTGCAGAGAAAGCCATAATTTATTACAATTAATATTCTCAGGCTCATGGGTTGATGCTTATTGACTTCAACTAAATGCTGAAAGATTCCACAATAGCTGTCACCGAGTTGAATGATAACGATGTTCCAATAGACCCTCAGCTAACTTAGTTTAACTCTTTAGAAAGAATCGGCTTCATGAACTCGGTCAACTAATTTTAGATAAAGAAATGCATGTATATTATTCGTTCTAGTGCCTTATCTCCATTCAGATAGAATAGTGCTAATGGGCTATTAAACTATTCCTGACAGTTCTAAAGTCTTAGAGGCACAAATTGGACCCTTCTATAGCATGCTGACAATCAAGAACGAGTTAACTTTGTGGACGCTTTATAATGGCAAGCTATTATTTATATTCGACAGAGTCAAAGCTCATCTTCCATTTGATCTTTCAACTTATGAAAAATCCTCGAGTGCTTAGAAAGGTGTATCTACTTTATTCAAGGACGATAATTTCCCTCATGATAATGCAGAAAATCGCCTGAACTAATTCTTCCCTGGTAGTCTCATGGAGCAAAGAGAAAACAGACAGAAGACAAGGACTGAACTACAGGTTCAAGGAATTAAGGAATGGGTGGCCCTTAAGTTTTAAGACGAGCAGAAAGTTGACTTCATAACATTCGAGTTTCCTAAGTTTGAGGAAGGCAAAATGTACTTTAGCAACGATTTTCAAACTCTTATTGAGGTGATTCAGGAAAGAGTTGTGCTGTATAATGCACTTAAAGTGTCTGCTGAAAATAGCAATAGAGTGACATGGCAGTCAGTTAGGATTTTCAACGACTATCCATCTTATATAGACTACATTAATCCAGAGTTATAATCTCAACCTCATGTACTCTCTCCCGATTTCAATCATAATTAAAAGTTAAATATCTTTAAGTGCTTCTTTTAAATATATTGATAATTTTATTTTAAATTATAATTTCAAGTACTACTTGAAATATAAGAAAGATAGAAGCCTATTCGCTATCAGTTTTTAAATGGTTATAAATATTTTTGTGACAGCGGAGAGTTACTTGCAGAAATAGATGTTATAAATAAAAATGAAATTAAATTAGCATGCAATTTAAATAAAGCTGATCAATCAAAGTTAAAATATAGCTGATGAAATATTTTCTAGCTCTTCAAAAAAGAGAGACTAAGAATTAAATGGTCTTTATTTTTATGAATTTGATTATCATTTGATTTGAGCTAAAACGTAATTTCCTGGTATAATATTCTCTATGCCTCTGAAATGAAATTCACGAGAGGAGAAGCTAACAGATTCTAATGGATTTCTAATAACTCTTTCAAAGTTATGCATGCTGGTGGCTCTGAAGTCATCTTATGTTTAATTAATCTATGAAATTGATTCTCTCAATAAAAAGATAGTCGAGACTAAGTAAATTAAAAATACAATATAGCAGCTTATTAAATGAATCCAGCATGAATTTACAATGTGTGGCCATTGTTCGGCGAATAATTTATTCAAGACATGTTTTAGAGAGAAGATATACCTTTCATAAAATTTTATTCTTATTGCTTTCTACTCTCTGATCTTGCAGGAAAACTTAGAAGAGGAGAAGTAACTTGAAAACTTAAAGCTCTCTTATCAAAAGTACAAGTCTGATTACTATCTTGAAAAGTATCCAGATCCCGAAACTAGATATCAAATGATTCACACTAAGAATAAAGCTGACTGCTATGTCACACAGAGTTTCACCTATCTCTATTGGACTTTGATTGAGGATATTGAATACGAAAATGTGAAAGTGTCTGATCTCTCAGAGAAAATCATTGAAAGTATGGTCTACAACATATTTAATTAAATTGCTATTCCCAGGTGGAGACACCTTTATCCACATACTATCTACTGATATTAAAAAGGTCAAGAGTATTTATGAGAGGTGCCATGACCCGGAACTTGGAATAAAAATACATGTTCCATACCTGCCCAATAATAGCGGGGAAACATTCTTCTCAAAGGTCGGGGGGTGGGTCCGGCACCGCACGTGCGGTCTGGGGACCGCACATATTTGCCCAGACCGCACATACATTCCCCAGATTGCCCAGACCGCACATAATTTGCCCAGACCGCACACACTTTGCCCAGACCGCACTTTCAAAACCCTGAGTGCCCAGACCGCACACACTTTGCCCATACCGCACACTCCAAACCCATTGTGCCCAGACCGCACGCACTTTGCCCATACCGCACTTACAAAACCCTGAGTGCCCAGACCGCACACACTTTCCCTAGAATACTCTTACACGTTAATAAAATATTTATGATGGCACTATAATATAATGTCTAATAAAAATATCTAGAATAAGTACACCACATCAATTTGAAAATATAATTTAACGGGCATGACATAAATTTTTTTCTTCTATAAAAATTGGGGGGGGCCTTTCCTCGCCATCCATTTTTTCATGAAAACATGAACAATCATGATCTAACCAAAAATTAGACAAAAATAATAATTTTTAGTCCAAAATCAAATTAAAATAGTCCATCTAAGCCATATTCTTTATTTTAGTATTTTAAGAAGATCTTTTAATGAACATTTTTTTTATGTGGAAAAATATTAAATTTCATAAGAATTGGAATATAAATAAAAACATTGGATGAATTTTATAAATTCTACAAAAATATTTCAGAAGCTCAGAGATCTCTCAAATTAAACATCAATTATTAGGATCTTATTTATTCTTAAAGAACCCAATAAAATAAAAGCTATTCTTTTATATAAATCTATTTACTTTTATTAAAACTACTTATATTTGTATTCTATACTTTGTATATAAAATATAGCTAGTTTTTAATAAAATCTTCTGAAAGATAATTTAGAGACTTTTATTTAAAAAAAAGATTAAAGTTACTTTCTAAAATAAAGAATATGGCCTGGATGGACCCTTTTAATTTGAACTAGGACTAAAACATTGTTGTCTTTGGCTAATTTTTGACTGAATCATGATTTTAAATATTGTCATGGAAAAAGTTGATGACGAGGAAAGGCCCCCCCCAAAATTTGCATTTAGTAAATAATAAGACTTACTGTAAAACTAAGCATTATTAATTTGAAATACAAAAATTTATTAATTAAAAGTAACAATTAAGTCTTTATATTTCATCAAAAGTGATAATATCCAGTAGAATTATATTCTAACAAAAAGCAAAACAAGTGAAACAAGAAAGGTAGCCTTTTTTAACCCTTAAAAAAAGGAAAAAACTAAAGATGATGCTTTACTGAAGATACCAAATTTTATTAATTATTTATATATGTAAATTTAATGATAGGTGTAAATTATTTTTTTGTGATCTAAAGGGAAAAAAAACGTAATAATATGTAGTATAATTCTTAATATTAAGGAGACATAAAATTAGATTATAAAACAGTTTATGTGTAAACATTTTTAAAAATAAAATGTTCGATAAATAAATTTTATTCATAGATTACTAATAACATAAAGTACGTCAAAACTATAGACTAATGTGTGATAAGTTGCGTTTATAAAAGCTGCATTCTGTTTTTACTTTGAAGTATCTGTACGACATATATAAATGCGATTAGCTACGGAAATCATAACATGTGCAAATACTAATAAGTCTCTTCAATATATTATTGAAAATAATTTTAAAATACGTAAATTTATAATTATTTACAATAGTTGATATAGAAATTTTTAACTTACAATTAGAGATATAAATAATAATGGTTAAGATATTTTATCTTGGAAAATTAAAGGTAAAGAGAGGAGTGAGAAAGTTTAAGTAATGATTTTTTTCCCTTTGATGAAGATAGCAAGAAAAGATAAGCTGCTACATATAATAAATAATCTTTACATGTAAAACATAACCTCTAACATATAAATACAATCTTAAATAATAAAAAAAAATATCCACATACAGTAAATAAATATAATTCTATCTAAATTTTTAACTAATTATTATTATAATTTTAATATATTGCAGTCTATCGTTTGTGGTATTAAGCATGCGCAAATTGCGACGCCACAAAGCTTCAAATAAGAAGTGTTCTATTTAATCGGGGTCTCCTGGGAAGGAATTGTACAAATGGCGACAATGGTATTATAGGGTACCCCAAAGTCCCTCTATGAGGTTGGAGTGTAACATAGTTCTCTATTCCCCTGTTAAATAGTAATATTTTATGAGACACTAGGCCAATTAATACTGAAAACTAAAATTTTTACAGTAATATTTAAAGATTATATAAAATTTGTTGGTGTATTGTGTATGTGTCTTGTATGAGTTATATTCATATCAGCCCAAGGTACAGCTAAGTACGATAAATGTCCGTCATGATCAACATGTGAACCAGGGGAAACATTGTCGCGAATAAGTTCGGTAAAAGTTGCAGCTGTTCTATTTTCAATTCGCATTATCTTACACCTTTGAGTATAATAATATAAATTTTAATGTTAGCACGTTCTTCCACCAACCCAAATATCCAAATCTATCTCTCGTGTCTTCGTAACGGTTCATCATAAAATAAAATAGTACGAAATGCTGTTGTGAGTCCACATAATAATATAACTCTAAATATATATAGATATATATATATAAATAATCGCTTTCTTTATTTATTGATAAAATAAGTGTGTGCCTCTTATTGTGTGGATAGTTGAATTTTAGAAGTTCTAATCTTAAGTAAATATAATATGCTTTTCTAATGTACGCAAATTGGTGTATAACATAACTTTGAACGACTTGTTAATTATGTAATGTATTTTAAATTATTTTTGTAAGCTTACATAAAATACTCTTGCATTTTTAGTTAATCTGAATGTTAAAATTATATTTATTTTATAATGTCATAAACAAATTAGGATTTTGTCACATTAATAGATAAAATAGCACTATTTAAAGAGCACATGCTCTCATCTACCTGGATTCTTAAATTTATTATTCAAAATCCATCAATAATAAAATTATATTCTTCCTTGTAACATGAAGCTCTATTACTCCTCTTAGTATCTTCTGTAAATTGCCTTTCTTAAGACCTAAAAAATCTTGCCAACTGCCTTCCTAAAGTAACTAGCTAATACAACAACAAAATTTTAAAAACCTTAGGTTTACTTGTAATGCATCCGTAACGCATTTTCAGGATAATAGGCAATTAAAAAATATAAATATGGTACATTTTACACTAATTCTGTGCTGTTACAGCCATTAGGGAAGTATATATAATAATATATATATATATATATATATATTTATATATTTGCTTGTTCAATGGCAATTTCATTATAAATTATAACCTGACAATATTTAACAAAATTATGTGTTTAACATAACGATTTATATTTTATTTAGATGGAAAGTATTCCTAAAGGACATTGCAAAGAATAACCACATCCCAAGTCCTTGGGCAATATATCAAGAGTCCATGCTTAATTGACTACCGACTTCTACATTTGTATTGTTCACATTATTTTTTAGTAATCGTATGTATTTAATTTATTAACAATTATTAGTGAAAATTACTAAATGAAATGCTTTAATTCAAGAAGATGCCTCTAATATTTTAAGCATCTTTAAAATTGCGTGCCTGATAAAAAAAAGCAATTTACATTTTATGTTGTGCAAATCATAAATTAACCATAAATTAGTTCAATTGAATAACTTTCTTATATTTATGTTCTCGCATTCCTTAGGTTATAAAACATTAAACTCGTGTCATTCGATGCTAAATATTTTGCAATAATTTTTTCTTATTTTGGATCCGTATATATGTGAACATATGTATATATATATATACCTATAAAGATATTTACTTTTTTCATTTGTTTTTATATAGTACATAATATATTGACATTCGTAAGCGGTGCTATCTTTATACCCGTGCCGTTTAGAGTCACAAATAATTGCGCGTCCATCACAGTTCAACATTGTTTTAAATATATATGTGGATTTATCATTAAATTAAATTAATGTTATTATACATCATAATATAATAATAAGTTTAAAATTATTATTTGTTTAAAACTTTTTATTTTTTTAACTTTCACATATAATGATATATATATAGTAGTAGCTAATCAGTGTTATCAGGAAACATTTTTTAGCCCGACAGATTTTACCCCCCTTTGGAATAAAATTATATATAATATATATATATATATATTTATATAAAATAATTTTATACATTTTGCACGGTAAGCTTTCATAAAGCAATCCGAGATCTAGCAAATATTGTATCGCACAACTTGTTCTTTCCATGCTCGCTTTTTCTCTTTCCATGGTTAATGATATTATATTATCAGCAGCTATTACTTTTATTTTTCAATTAAAATTTATCATACCTAGACAAGTATTTATATCCGCAATAATTGGAATTTTAAAATTATCATTAGTGCAAATCTGTTTTTACACTTAAAACTTGTTTTTAATTTAATCATAATAGTATATACTTACATAAAATAAAAACATAAACGATTATAAATATTTTTTATAAAATTTATTAAATACATTGATTTATAATGTACTCATGAATACATATATAATAAAATTTAGAGACAGTTGATTAAATTTATTTGGCTCCTAACCACAAAAGGAAGCATTAAGTTGTTGAAAAAACTTTAAATAATATTTTTGGCGCTACTATATATTATATAAAATTAAGATTTAATAAAATCTTTTATTAATTATCATTTATGAACTATAAATTTCTTCGTTTATTCCAACATTTATTAATACAACTTGATTCGTTGGATATTTATTAAAGCTATTTTAATGCTTGTTATAATATATCATAATAAGTAACAGGACTTAGACTGTCTAAAATATACCCCTGCCAACATTATCTTCAGTATCATGCTTGTTTAATTAATTTGAGTAAAATAATAATTGACTGTATCACTTTAGAAAAGAAATAAAGTGCATACGTATCAATTTTAATTTATAAATTTATGAATATCAAATTATTTATGTTATATTATACGAATAGTCTTATTAACATTTACAGGAAATTTTAAATAAAAAATTTTATTTTTATAGAGAATGCTCTTGAAATTACATATTTTTTTTGGTGTACGGGATGTATTATATATATATATATATTAGACATTATATTATAGTGCCATCATAAATATTTTATTAACGTGTAAGAGTATTCTAGGGAAAGTGTGTGCGGTCTGGGCACTCAGGGTTTTGTAAGTGCGGTATGGGCAAAGTGCGTGCGGTCTGGGCACAATGGGTTTGGAGTGTGCGGTCTGGGCAAAGTGTGTGCGGTCTGGGCACTCAGGGTTTTGTAAGTGCGGTCTGGGCTAAGTATGTGCGGTCTGGGCAAAGTATGTGCGGTCTGGGCAATCTGGGGAATGTATGTGCGGTCTGGGCAAATATGTGCGGTCCCCAGACCGCACGTGCGGTGCCGGACCCACCCCCCCAAAGGTCTATGCAGGAGGGAAAGAGACTACAGACAGAAAGCAAGTTTTCACAATTTTGCAGTATTTGAAGCTCTATGGAGTCGATCATCATTCAAGGTGTCTCAGAGAATTTTATGATGAGATCATTGCAACTAAGAACCAGATAGCTCTAGATTATTTGAAGAATATTTTAACTTTTTGGAGTCACGCTTTTAGTAAACAGATGAACTTTCGGAGTTTAATCAGGGAGTAATATCAGGAAATAAGAAGATCATTTCAACTCCAAAGCTACATGAAGAATAATATAAAAGATATGTAGATGGGGAAGCCTCAAAGTATAGGATGGTAAAACTAGAGATCTTAGATATACCGCAAGTGTATCATTACCAAGACCCGAACTTCAAAAAGATTTTCAGCGAACTTAGCACACATGAGAGCTATGAATTCTTTAACAATAAAGCAATCTAAGCGCTTATAGATCTGAATTATCCTTTAGTCAGAAACGCTATTTTGATTAGACTCATTATACCCTTCTTCATCTTCCATGTTCTATATGTATGCTACACTAACATTCTTTAAAATAGAATATTCATGCTCATGTTTATCTCATTATCAAATAAATTGTCTATGAGCATAGAAATGATGACGATAGTTACAAGAACGCTAACATTACTATTGGTGCTATCATTTTAGCTTTCAGTGCCTACTTCTTGGGGAACGAAGTGAGACAAGTCTGGAGTTTAAAATTAAGCTATTTCGCATCTTTTTGGAACTACATTGATATTCTTGCTCCTTGCTTTTATTTATCTTTGTGATAGTGCAGTAGGCTCTACAATTTGCTGAGTTGAATGAAGTTAGAGATATCGATGACACAGTCAACACTAATATTTTATTTAAATTTTTAACAGAGTTTTCCTAAGTTTAGCCACTTTACTGATGTGGGCCAAGTTCTTGTCAATTTTCAGAGTATTTGACTCAACAAACTATTTGATTAGAACTATTTACGAAGTGATCTATGATATGGGAATTTTCCTGTTCGTGCTGTTGATCACAGTCGCAGGTTTCGGAGATTCGTTCTTGAGACTATCCCTTGGAAATGAAGAAGATAACCAGTTTACAACTTCTTT
This sequence comes from Tetmemena sp. SeJ-2015, assembly GCA_027382625.1. Classification (NCBI taxonomy): domain Eukaryota; phylum Ciliophora; class Spirotrichea; order Sporadotrichida; family Oxytrichidae; genus Tetmemena; species Tetmemena sp. SeJ-2015. The sequence continues at coordinate 73,470 of JAJKFJ010020934.1, forward strand.
CGTTCCTGCAGTGCTGTATACTTATTCAATGATCTTAGGAGGGTACGATACAACTGCATTTGGTGATGTTGCAAATAGCCTAGTATGGATTTTGTGGATTCTTTGCACTATCTTCGATATGATAGTTATGCTCAATCTACTTATTGCTATAATCTCAGAGACCTTCGGTAAAGTTAATGAGAATCAAACTGGGGCAAGTTACCAAGAGAAGGCCTGCATCATTTCAGAGAACGTGTATTTGATTCCTCAAAAGCAAAGAGAGAACTACGTCACTAAGGGAAGATTCATTATAGCAGGAGAAGACATTGAAAAGGGCAACTAAGTTTTAATCTTACTGTTATATTGATTTGTTTCATTTTTAGTTATAGACGAGACAGAGAAGAGATTCAATGATTTGAATGAATTATGTGGCACGATAAAGACTATTATTAAAGAGAACAACTAGAAGATGATTTATTATGATTGAGTAGGAGCAGGCCAAAGAAAAGAAGCAAGATGAAATCAATTCTCAGATAATCAAGCGTATCGGAGAGATCAAACTTAGCATGCTTAAGCAAACGAGAACGTCAAAGACAGAAATCAGAATCCAGTAGCACAAAAGAAAGCTAGTCAAGCTACTATTAGCTGAGGTGCAAGAGCTCCATCCTGATGAATACTAGTTCTGGAACTGCGGAGCCAAGCGCTTCGTGTAATGTAAAAATCCAGAAATTACTTATACTCAAATATATTTCTTAGGAAGGTAAAACTGAGCAGCAGTATCAGGACGAGCTAGCAAAGGAGGTAGATTAATTTTTAAAGGTGATTTATCACTGCGAAAAGTGCCTGTTCGATTTCTGTGCTGTCTGTATGAAGGAGTATCCAGACGCTCACTCTCATGAATTAGAAAAGCTTACTTGGGGAGAACTGATGTTATTTTATTTTAGAAATTATTTTATTATACTGAGAGTGAAGAATACGGCTTACGAGACAGGTTGGGGATGTAACGGAAAGTAAAATTAATTAATGAGAGTGAGTTTGATTTGATATTAGCATTTAGGTTTATTTCTATCAGTGCACAAGAGGTGCCGAGTTGGATAACGGAGATATTTATGAGGAGTTGTACCATGACGAGAAAGAGCAGTTCGATATGTGCTTGGAGTGTGGTGACTATTACCAGAGGTGGTATGCGGATGAAAATCAGAGTGAAATTGCAGAGGAGGGAGAGGAGGATAGCGATTAAGACGATTAATCTGAGAACAGCTAAAAAGAAGCAGCCGTTTAGAACAATGAATAGCCCAATTTAAATATCATTTTATCACTTAAAGTTATAGTTAAAAATTTATTAAATTTTACTTAGAAAAGTTCTCATAAAGCAAAATTTAAATTTATAAAATTTTGCAAAATTTAAACTTAATCACAAGAATACACTTCTATTAATGTTTATTGTACATAATAAAATTCTCAATCCTTCTTTTTATTTTAGTTTAAAATTTACTTTATAGTAAAATTGTTTATTAGTAAATGATGAAAATGAGGAGGGTAGAATATTTATATGTAATAAAAGAGACATAATGAGAGCTCAATAATCAATTTAGAAAAACAATATTAAATAAATCCTTATGAATACTTAGCTCTATCTAATTTCAATTTTCTGATTTATTTAATTACTGAATTTAATAACTTCATAATTTAATACTTAAATGGTTAAATTTAACTTTTTGGAGGAAATCTATATATAATCATAACGGTTTTTCTATATAATGGGAGTTATATCTTTTAATCACTATTGAAGAGGCTTCACATTATTATTCTTCAAATTTATTTCAAAGATAGTGTAAGTTAAATAGAATTAAAATGAAATAAAGATAGTTTAAGTCAAGGGAAAAAGAGAAAAAAGAAGAACTTATTTACTACACATATATAAAATTTCATACCCTTTTTTAGTCAATACAATTTTTCCTTTATTTTTTTTATGTCATAATAAGTTTTGTGAGCTCAAGCAATATTATAAAACTTAGAAATTCTTGACAAGACTTGATAGGCATCAATTTTTATTTTTAATTGACATATTTAATGCTACATTTGCAACTTCTGTTATAATTTATTTTAGATCTCTTTGCGGCTGAAAGAGAAGGCATAAAATATCTTTTGATGAGAATAGAGCCGATCAAATAAACTTGTTTTGGGATTTCAAAAATTATTGATAAAATAGCTTTTGAAAACAGACTGAATCTATATCCTTATCAATTTTATAAATATAGGGTTGTCTCAATCCATATCGGCATATTCTTAAATATGAAAAATACTTAACTTCCTCAGGAAAAAAATAGGGTTCTCAAAATCAATTGGAAATCGAGACTGGCAGCAAAATATGTTTATAATTACTTATAATAAGCAATATCTTTAAAATGACATTACGCCCTGAGGCTTTAAAATCAGAGAAATAAACTGCAACTAAAACATTTTATGTATGATAAAGCAAAAGGATTTATTATTTGCGGGCTTATTTGTGTTAGAAGTTTGAGGAAAAAAATTAAAAAAATATTTTTCGCACTCTTTCTTTTTCTATGATTTTTACCAATTCATTTTTGTCTTGCTAAACTTTACTATTAATTTCTAATTATTTTCCTAATAAGTTTTGTGAATATTTAGGGAGTGGTCAGATTACAAATGAATAATAAACATTAAAATAAAAGCTCAGAATAAGTAAGCACAGCCAATTTGATTAAAACTTATCGCTTATAATAAAATGTCAATCCCAGTACCAAAGAAAGGAGGAAAGTTTAACAAGGTCACTGCCAATTTTGAAAGTGCACTTGACAATTTTAATATCAATTCCAAACATACTATCTTTATTTGTATTAAATAAATATAGATACATGGCTTAGTTCAGATAATCTGAACACATATAGATCAGACGATTACTTTAAGGATATTAAATATTTATATATAAATGGAGATATCTCCTACATTATAGACTTGCAGCGTAAGTTTAAAGATGCCTGAAGGAAGTTAAATGCTTTTTTAAAATGAACTTGACAAATATAAAAGGATTGCAGAAATTTCAAAAATTAATGAGCTAACTAATTATCGACCTATAGATTTATACAAACTTGTTGACACTTGTACATATCATTGTGATATGCCACTCATTCCTATCCTCTTGCAAATCTAGCCTTAGAAAGTTAAGCAAGCTTTCAATGGTGCAAGTTATCTAATGTAGCTTTGGCGAATAGATAATAAAGAAAGAGTATTCCAAATACCTCTCAACAGTAAGATCTTTATATATTGATACCTCTCTATGGTATTTCTTAAGTGTTCAAGTTTTCTTGATAAAAACCGTCTAACTATGATTATAGGTACCATAAAATATTGGAACGTAACGTTTAATGAGCTTGTGTACATCCTGGAAGCAGACTCAGTGCACTAAATCCATCTTATTAGATTCTCTGAAAACGGTTCAGTTTTTACATTTAAGCAGTCAGTAATCATCGGGATACCTAATCCTAGTCATAGTAAGTTCTTCAAAATTAGTGAGCTTTTTTTAATAACGGAAGTTATAAAAATTCTTATCAGAATTTGTCAGATAAGAGCCTCTAGCATAATTTATGCTTATCTAAGATGTCATCTAATCTTTATTTAATAGTCAAGCATCTTTCCATAATCAATCAGTTCCTTGTTCTTGCAACTAACACAAATACTAATTTATTTTCATTATAAAATGAGCTGAAGATATTTGACATTGCAGACATTATAGACTCCAAGTCTATTGATTTGACAGAGGTAAAGCTTAAAGACTCTTATCAGTGCGACTTGAACATTATAAATTGATTATTTATAACTGATTCTTAATTATGGCGTTGCTGAACGAGAAAGGAAATAGTTCGCTTGTGCTTGTCTTTGAAACTATATAGAATAAGTTGGACTTCAATCTACTCATAAATATCTCCCTTTTAAAATATTTTACTAGGTCTTGAAGAGAATAGAGAAGACTATGAGAAGGGGAGAATATTTAAGAAATTTATGCAGCTTAGAGATATATACCCCAGAGAGCCTGGCTACTTCGCAGACCCCATTTAGAAAGTAGTATTCAGGTATCATCACAAGACAATCCATGAAACCAAAGAATCCCTTTTGTATACAGTTGCCTTAAAGCAATCAGGCAGGATTGATCTCTACAGCAACATGTTGCATAAATAGCATGTTCTCGATGTCAGAAATATCAAATTGTGATTTATTTATGTGCTGTTTAAGGACATCCAAATTAAAGCATAAAATGTGAACTTCTAAGTAACCTTCTAAAATTAATTGAATGTCGCTCTCTCATTTTTATTTCAAGACTATTCAAGACTAGTACTTCAATCATAATGGAAAATATAATTGTGAATCTGAAGCACATAGAGTCTAATGTGCTGTCTTTTGAGCAATCTGAGTAAATCTTAGACACTGATTTTAACATGCGGTCAGTTATGTTTAAAATCATAGAGAGGTATGCTCGCTTTTATCATCAATACCAACTACTGATGTTTGAAGACATCACTTACTGCCTTGTAGTTCATCAGAATTTTGTCTCAGTTTTCGACATCATATATATAAATATATAATTTGTCTTAGATCATTAATTGGAAATGGATAAATCACATTCATTTTGAGGACCAAGTGAGTGCTATCTTCTTTCAAAAGATCGGCTCAATCTACAAATTTCATGTTATAATTTGTTTGTATCATCTACTCTTCATGCGTACTATTGAATAATTAAGACATCTTTTACGATATCACTAAGTTCTTTACGAGCCAAGAAATAGTAACCTCCGCTAAAAGAAATGACTATCTCCCAAAACCTTGCTTTAAATTTGTGGAAACAAATGACAATCACTATTTTAATTAAGGAGAGTATACCATTCTGTTTTTATAGTAGAAGATGAATGGATTAGAAAAATTTAAATAGAGATGTATAAGTTTAGGCATATTAAAAACATCTCTAGATAATAAATACCTTCATCATAAATTGGGCACTTTTTAGCCTCACTTTATCTAGTTCGATTTTCATTTTTTTACAAATCTCTAATATAATTTCCAACTTTTTAAACTATTCTTCCGCTAATTAATTTTCTCCTATTCATCTTTTTCAATAGAAATATTTCTTTAGTTATTTTTACAATTATTGATGATTTGCTATTATTGCTTTTGCTGTTAGAAATATTGGTCCGAAAAAAATTGATAAAAAGAGGTTTATATGTAGGATTTGAACTTTGGCAAAAAAAGGACTCATCTCGGCGTTAACCTTCTGAACATCAGGTTTTCAGTCAAAGTCTACTAGTTATTTATCTAAAATATCTCTAACCTCAGATTTTGCATTCGTATTCATCCTATAATTTGAATGAGGGATCTTCAGGAGACGCTTATTTTCTTGCATACAATCAAGGCAATTCGAATGTGTACATTATTTCAAACAATAAGATCATAACGGTTCCTGGAGTCTTTGACGCTTACACCGAATTTAAATTCATATAATAATTTCCCAATTATAAATTAAGATAATTGATCCAACTTAGAATTGATTTATCATTCGTATTTACCTATTTAATAAATTATGATGGCTTTTAATGAATGGAAGTTTAAGTATATCCAATTTATTTAATTTATATTTCACGATTTCGCATACAACTTGATTCTTTCAATTGTAAGTGAAGACAAAAGATCATAATTAGTAGCGCAAAAGTAATTTTCATTATAAATAAGATGAAAGGAATAGTGCACAAATTATATCTTACCACTGTAGACTAGTATATAGATTATTAGAATAGAAATCTTCTTAATTTTGATTTATTCAAATCTGAGGAAATGATAAGCTCTTAAACTTTCATTATGCTTAAGATCCCCATTTTTTCATTTAGAAACAATTTTAATTAAACTCTAAACTATAACACTTGAAATTTATGTTCAAATTCAAATTAGAATTAATTTTAATTATTTTAAAGTTTAATTAATAATTAAATTACTATTTCTATAGGTAGATTATCTCAAGTTAATTAATATTATTTTATCTATTTAATTTTAATTTAATACATATTTTCATGTTTTATCAATATATACTAAAATTGGAGTAAAATATTTTTTCTTTAATAAATAGAGAATTAAAATTAAATTTTTTAAAAAGTTGTAGTATCATCGATAAGAAGAAGAGTAGAATATGGTCAAATTTTTATATTTTTTTTTAATTTGTGGGACTAAATGGTTATGACTTGAGCATCTATTCCTTTTATAAGGAAAACAATGAAGTTAAAATTAAGAAAGAGGCCTAGTTTTTTATAAAAAAATAATTTGTATTTTAATTAATTATAGTCGCTATTTAACTTTAGTTGGGCCGACGAGGATTACGCATCTCTCATTAAACTTAATCAGAAAATGATTGTCAAAATTAAATTCTTAATTTTTAATTTTTAAAAATCCTTTTCAAATTAGAGCAAAGTAAAATCTAAAACTTAATTTTAAACAAATTTTAATTTAAATTATAGTCATAATAAAAAATAGTTTTAAATAAGAATTTTAGCAAAAATAATGAATAAAAATATTTAAAGTGACACATACCTTATTTTCGACAAACACAACTGCTACATAATTAATACTACCAAAAGGTCCAAATCCACCGTCAAAGATGTTGAGTGCTCAAATTCATAATTTATTTTGCTAAGGGCTGCTCATATTCAATAAGTATGTCAATTATGGAACCTTCTTTGAATACTATATTTAATTAATCATCCCACTAGAATATTTCAGGGCTTAAGATGATAGACATCAAAGAACTTATTCAAAGAAACGGTGTAATTTATTATAAATATTTTCAAAGTTATCTTAAAATCCATCTCTATAGAATTTAAAATTATTAAGTGTGAAGCTGACTCTACTGAAACAAATTGACATTGGTGGTTCAGGCCAAGTGTATTTTGATAACGACATTTCTAGAATCTGCTTCCAAGAATCGCAAAGAAACATAATTGTCCATCCTTACCTTCATAAGAACTTCAACAAATTCATCAATATGGGCAACCCGGACGAGTACATTTTAATGTGATAATTCTATAACTCATTTGCTACAGAAAGATGAACCACTAGTTCATAGCCTTCAAAATGAAGGGAGAACTCAATACTTGGGACGTTCTCACCGGAAAATTTCTTAAGAGTGTTAAAATTCTCCAAAGCAAGTTCACTGAATTCGAAGTTTTCGTCAATTATGAAGGGCAATTCCCTAGGCTCCCCGATCGAGTTCTTTTAATATCTAAGTTTGAAGTTTCGGATTGTAAATAAAAATAATAAAGTATACGATTTTAGTTATTTGATTGTAGCGACTAGAATTATTTTACAGCTGACTAGCTTGCTGTTACCCATAAAGATCAAATTTCCTTAATTGAGTTCACCCCTCATACATACAGATAGTTTTATCTGCTTGAGATTAAAAAGTTTTAAAAATTAAAATAATTTGATTCTTAGCCCAGAGCACATCGAAATCAAGATGGACTTTATTTTCCCTAAATTTGAATAGCAGAAGATGTTCATTAATGACACCTGCGATAGAATATAAGATTTCTTGTATTAAAATGAATGGTAGTGATGTTATAGTTTCAAAGAGTATTTTTATACAAGGCTAGGGGATTGAAGTCAAGTGGTTTTTAGAGCGATAAGAATTCCCCTTAATGGGAGTTAATGAGGCAAGTGACTGACTTTCTACAACTTTATTTATTTTCCCTATTTCCTTGATAATAAGAAGACCGAGACCCTAGAACCTTTCACTAAGGATTTCTCTCTTTACATTAGATACGGAAAGAAAGCCAAGGCTTTCCAAATCAAGCACACAGATACAGGAGAAATCTGGCAACAAGTCCCAAGTGATATCATGAGTTATGGAGCTGAAGAAGATCCAATGACTATCATCAACAGATTCAAGTGGATTGACAACGAACGATTCCTTATCACTAATATTGATGGAGTGGAAAAGATCGTAAACATTAGGAAAGGATTCGAAGAAGAGTTCTTTAATCAGAGGCCTTTATTCAACGATTTAAATGGCAAGGAATGGTTAGAATACCCTTACTATTCAGAAAATTCTATAAATATTTTGCCTTAAAGCTATGAGTTATAATGATTGCAAGAGATCTGATTTGGGCAGCGATGTTTTAACAAGATTAAAGCGAAAGTATCAAAATTATAAGTCGATGCTCCATCTTCACAGATTCACTGAGCCAAGTCAGTTTTACGAGGATCTGCTTAAAGTAGATTAAGCAAATATACAATTCTTTGAACACAGCTTCACATTCTTGCACTGGAGTATTATGGACTAACTCAACAGGAAACTCATGAAAGTCAAAGATCTAAGAAAGGGAACTCTTGAGTTCATGGTCTACAACATCTTGCTTATAATTTAAATATAAACGTTTGCCTGGAGGAAACACTCTTATGCATAAGATCTATAACTCTTAGGAGAAGATGGCAAAAGTATTTAAAATTTGCCACGAGAACGACACAATTGACATTCACATGCCAGTGTTACTGAACATGAGCGGCTATTCCTCTTTTGACTTGAGCCTGAGTTTAGGCTAAAAAGATTACAGAAGTATCTTCTCAGTGCTTAAGTATCTCCAACTTTATCCATTAATACGTTTAAACTTCTCTATAAATATCCAGTTGATCATCACTCTAGAACTCTCAAGAGCTCTTACAACATAATGATAGAGCAAGAGTTGCCCGAGTTTTTGGAATACCTGGATACAAGATTTTATTTATTCTAGCAAACAGATCAGATGAAGGAATTAGATAAGGGCTAAATTGAAAATTCAACTACTACCACAAGTCTCTGGCTAGAAGAAAAAAGGGAAAAGAGAAATTTAACCTTTTTACCTTAAATAGAGTATTGACACCCCATTTTTCCCTTTTAATTTTTGGGTTAATTTTAAAAATTTAATTAAAGGTTAAATATGGAAAAAATTAAAAGCGTTTAAGAAAAATAAAATAAGGACCAAATTTTGGAAAAATAAGTCACCTAATTTTAGTATACAATTTATAAAAAATTAATTGACTTCTTTTTTGAATTAAAAATTTCCCCTCTTAAAATTGTGTCATTTATAACTCTGTACTAAGCGTTCCCAAACAAAAGTTGCAAGGATATAAAGTTCTTATAATTCTATGTTGAATCGAATGGTGTAATTATTAACTAGAAATAAGATTCTTAAACTGCCACTGATCTGTTCCATTTTAATTAAATATATAAAAATAATTTGATTTCCAATGAATTATCAACTATAATGTTTCTTTAGTGATGAGAAGTTCAGCGACATTTTCAAGGAACTTGCAGGATTAGAGAACTACAACTTCTTTGAAAATAAAGCAATCAGAGTGCTGATTGAGTTCAACTTCCCAATTGTTCAAGGATTCTTATTGGCTCTTTTGATTATTCCGTTCGTCATATTCCACATTATCTATGTGGTTTATATGAATGTGATCTACGAACACAGAACTGAGGACGAATATAAGAATGCTAATTATGCTATCGCCATCATAATGCTCGTATTCTCAGCCTATTTCTTGTTCAATGAGGCTCGACAGATCATCAATCTCTAACTCTTTTAAATTTAAATTTTATTATCGTATAAATAAATACTCTAATATCTTACATCAGTTTGGAATTATATAGATCTTCTAGCAAAATAATTTAACTATATTTAAGGCACCATCTTTTGTGATTATTATTATGGCAATTCAGTTTGCAGAATACAATGGGAAAGAATTCACAGCTGACACAGTCAGAACAATCCAGTTAAAAATTAATTAAATATGAATCCTTGCATTTTCAACTTTCTTAATGTGGATAAAGTTCTTATCAGTGTTCAGAATTTTTAAAAGCACTTCTTATCTAATCCGCATGATCACAGAGGTTATTAGAGATATGGGTATCTTCTTGTTCATTCTTAATAAAAATTTTAAATTTTCTAATTCTCTTAATTTTCAGTAAACCCCATAATTATAAAAGAAAGTGAAAAATAAATTTAAATTAATTTCTTTATTTAAAACTTTAAATTAATCCTAAATTTTAAACCCTAAACAGCAATCTTTTAAGTTTTTCTAGGAAGGTGAACCCTTTAGCTTTCTAAATTCTCTGAAATTTTTACCCTTTTAAGTGCTCCTCTTTCTCAAAAAACTGAGTGTTAGTTTTCATAGGTTGCTGATTATTACTTTGTTTACTAACTTTTCAAAGGTTCTGATACCCTTTTCTATCTTACAAGTCTTGTTGCAAATTATATTGCATCATTTCATTACACTTTGTAGTATTCTTTTGTTTCATATCGCATTCAAGTATGATTGCAACTAAAACCAAATGTCCCAACTGACTGAACCGTTGAGCAAGTCTGTCTCTATGGGAAGTAGCCTCAGTTCCTTGCACCGATGCTTCCAATGTTTTCTCTTCTTAAATCTATTGAAGTTTGAATTGCTCTGACTGGTCAAAATTTATATTATTTCCTGGAATTTTGAGAATTTCCCCAAATCATTTCAACTCCATCACTCCTCTAACGAGGTCAGTGAAATAGCAGTAAGCTAGTACTTGTTCGCCTCGTGCTGAGAAATTCTCTTAGTGTGATCTCCATTTAGGAAGGCGAATGGGATGTAATCATATCGATAAGACACCCGCAAGATGAAGAACGTACTTCAAGTTTTTGTCCCTCGCTTCTCTCAACACTGTCAGTTGTTCGCGAACTCAAGACCTCTCTCTTCCTTCTTTACAAGGATTCGTAAGGGAAGACTTGTAAGCATACCCTTCTTGTATGAGGTGTCTCTTCGCTTCGCATCAGCAAGGTGGAGGTAATTTGAACACACTCCTCCAAAGTTACAACTCTCAAGCAGGGTCTTGTTTGAGCTACTGAAATTTTCTGACACCCTACATAAGGCTTTTTATTCATAACCAATTTTCCTCTTCTTTTCCTCTTGCTTCTCTTTAATTTAGTTGATATTTTTAGATATTAAAATAGGAAAAATTGGGTTTTAAATTAAAATTTAAAACCCCATTGGTTAAAACACTGATTTTTTAGAGAATCCCCAAATTAAACATTAGAGTTTAATTTTACTCTGATATTATATTAAAAACAAAAAATATAGTTTTAAAATCTCTATTAGCCAATCACTTAAACTTAATCATTATAGCCTTAATTAATCTCTAAAATTAAGAATAGGGTTTGATTTTTTTATAATAATCCTTCCCTTTTTACTTTTGCTTTAGTAATTTGAGTTTGACTCCATATTATAATATTAAAAAGAAATTTTAAATTTTACACAATTTTTTTCACTTTCTTATCTATTATGGGGTTTTTGTAAAAATTTTAATTTTTAAAATTTAATTAAGTTTCTTATTTATTAATAAATTTTAAATTTTTTTAAAATTTTTTTAAAAAAGAAATAAAAAATTTATCGACACTTTTGTGCCAGCCTTCTCTATGCTTATTCTATATCTTGGGAGGGTATGAACATGCATTTGGGGTTTTGGCTGAGTAACTTGTTTTCTTCTTCTGGGTCTTTGCACACTTTTGATATGATTTGTGCCAATCTTCTTATTGCTATTATTTCAAGCACCTTCGATAAAGTTAACAGCAACGCAGACCAAGCCAGTTACTAAGAAATGGCTGCTCTCATCTCAGAAAACTATTACCTGTTACCTAAGCGTTTAGTCGAGAAATATGCTGAGAAGAACAAGTACATCATATTCAAGAAAGATAAATTAGGATAAAGGGTAAAGAAAGAATAATCTATAGCCCATATATATTTTAATCTTGCGATGAGGAAGCAGGCACTGATACCATAGCTGTCCAAGCTCATAATCTTGCTCAGGTTCAGAACTTTGAAGCCCACAGCCGAGAGCTTGGTATATTGCTCCTTCTCAGAGATCCGAGCTGCTACTGGAGTTGGAGTGTATTCCATCTAGAGAGTCTGCAGGGGAGCTCTCGCCCTCACCATGGAACTGTGCCTGGGACCCAAGTCTAGGTCGCCATCGACCTTTGAGCACTTGTGCTACCTTCTGAATGACCACACTCTGGCAGAGCAGAAGCACTTCTCCCTCGCTCAGCGATGCTTGATGCTCCATCGCAGGCACCCCAAAGTGAGACTCTGCAAGGGCTCACTGCGAAACATCTATTTTGTGTATAGCATAAAGTTCAAGGTGACTAGGAGTGACTACAGTTTGAGCCAGCACAAGCAGGAGGAAATACTGAGGACACAAATTTGCATGTACAGAAAGATGCTCGCGAGCTGGAGCGAGAAGGCGTACATCGTCTACCTCGACGAAACGATACCAAGCCGTACCATGCCAGCATCAGGTCTTGGGTGAAGCCTTACCAAAATTAAATGCTTCACAAGGAGGGGATTAAGCTCGACACCATGGCTGCTCTCGTGATGATAAGCTCGCACACAGGCTTGGAGGTGTTCACCCTCCGTGAGATGATGATCACCATAGAGATCATCGCACGCGAGCTGAAGCTGCTTCAGTTGCGTCATCCACAGGAAAGGATCTAGTTGTTCCTCGACAACCTCAGAGCACATCACTCTCGATCGGTCGCCCAGGCTTGCTCTGAGGTAGGCATAGAGCTTATCTTCAACGCTCTACTCCTCGTGCTTCAACACAATAGAGGAAGTGTTTAGCAGAGTGAAAGGCCACTACAAGCGGGCACTCGTGCGAGAGAATTTCAGGGTGAGCCAGGCCGATCACATAGCCATCATAGCTGGCGCTATTCGGTCGATAGAGAAACTGGACTGCCAACGCACCATAGCACGTGGCCTCTGGAGAATGGAAGACGGAGTCATTGAGTTTGAGTGATTAGGATTAATTTTAAAAGCAACTTAAGCTTAACTACTCTATTTTAAACTTCAAGCCATCATCCTCTTAGCGGGAGGCGACCTAAGTAGTCCCATCTCTACGTCAAGGCGCTTCAGCTCACCAATTCCGTTCCCTGCCATCAGGCTGTCTTCCCCTGGTCCCTCGTAGCCACAGCTGATCTCAAATCGCTTGCGCTTTTTCTAATGGCGCTTCTCAGTAGAGGTCACCTTCAGCAATGCCAGGGCTTTCCCCTTCTTTTCTAAAGCATAAACCTAGGTACCCAAATTCTTAATCGAGTAGTATGGCTGAGCCTCAAGACTTCGAAGCACTCAGGGCAAGCATCGATAGTGTCAAGCTTCTCCTCGAGTATGCCTGACATTCTGAACTATTGCTGTGTGTGGACGAGCTTCTACAGGAAGTCTCCTCTGAGAGTGCCGAGTATGGATAACATGTAGCTGCGTTCAGGCAGCTCGCCCATGTCCTCGTAGTAGTTGAGATAGCTCAGGATCTCCTTATCCCCTCGCATCATCTTGAAGATGTTAGCCACAAAGAGTTCAGGGTAGTTTGGAATGTTGATTTGGGTGAGCTCAGCAGTCCTCATCAGTAGCTTCTACCCTGAGAGTAAATTTATTAGGAAGCGGAGGCTGGTCCTCTTCAAGGAGGGAAGGTGAATGCCAGCTATAATAGCTTAAGTAGATTACTTACCTTGGAACTTGAGATATGAGTAGAGGTCACCCTTGGAACTGAACTTCGATTATAGCTGCTTGCTACTGACGATGTGAGTCTGGTTGATGCTCGTGTGAGCTCTCTGGTTGAAGTTCATCATGACTAGAGTCAAGTCCTTTCTGTCTTATCCTCCTTTAAAATAAGTTAAAGTCTTAATTAATTGAAGTTACATAAGCTTAAATTAGAGCTTGGGTACTTGATAGTAGAGCTATCTCAATTAACTAAGCTAGCGAACTAAGTTAGGCTAACATAAACTTAAACTTGTGTCCCCGAAGCTGCACTGCGATGTAATGTAAAATCTAGGATTGGCAATGTATAAGTTGTTTTGGCTGTCTGTAGCGAGCTCAAGTCTCTTGCATGGCTTGAAACTCTAAAAATAAATTAGAGATGAAAATGGATGTTTTCAACCCCAAAAAAGAGATGATTTAGGATGTTTTTCTTACATTGAGGAAAATGAGAGAGCGCTATAGTCAAGTTGTGACTGAGTAGTGTGCCTTCAAAGCTATCTCTCTTATGGTGACTAAAGTTTAAGTACCTGATTATTTAATAGGTATATTTTACTTTTTAATATGGAGAGCGCTAACCAATCGCAAGGCGTAGACAGTAATACACAGTGCACTGAGCCTATGAGTCCTCGGCACAATTATAGCTGCAGCTTTGCTTGTCAAGGAAACACAGTGCCTTATCAACGAAAGCGGGGACAGCAGGGCTATGACGATTGGCTGGAGGAATGGCTGTCGGAAGAAGAGGATAGGGAAGCGGGAAGGCCCAACGGCCCAGGCTTCTTCTCAGGTGAACGCATTGCCACAAAGTCTACAAGCCCAAAGAGTTTAAGAGGCGCGCCGTGGTCCATGAGCGCACCTCGGGCTTCTACCAACAATTAAAAATCAGAGGCACATATTATTGCAAGCTCTGCAATAATGAAGAGAGGGGGTTCCCAACTTCTCGTGCCCTCAAGGCGCACCTAGCTAGCCATCGTAAGGAGGATCTCAGGCACTCTGGATACAGCCCTCTTGTCGTGAAATAGCTTAAGATCGAACCTGCTCCCTTAACCGCTCCTAGACAAGACGCGATCGCTCCAGAAAAAGTTATCCCATGATGGCTCGCATTGGTTTTTTACGTAGCTCTTGATCTCAGCAGAAGATTGTGAAGTCAAGCCGCCATGCTTGCTAGACCAACCTAGCCAGGCCCCTGTGCAGGAGTTCCATCATTAATTAAAACCCGAAGAGCCACAACTCTGTCATTATTAAGGAGGCCTCTTCGTGAGGACCAGTGAAAGTATCGCCCGAGCACTGGATGAGCTAGAAGTCCCAATTACAATTCGATGGGAGCTCAATACGATCTTGGAGCACATAGCATAGGCTGGAGGCCTCTACTTGGAGCAGCCTCAGAAGCATGAGGAGACTCAAAGCACAATTTGCGTTTCAGTAAGTAGGTCTTGCAAGAAGATGCTGAGAGCATGATGAGGGTGTTCAATGATTTCAAGGTAGCCACCTATCACAGGCAAAAGGGAGTACAAGGTCTCGACGAGATCAGGCAGGTCTACAACTGGCTGGATGGGGTACTATTCATCTACAGAGAGTATAATTATAACTTCGCAAGGTTCACACAGAACCCCGTCCAGCACTGGATGCTCATCGAGGTGCTTGGTATGATGCTCAGCATAGTTCAAGCAGTGCATCAGCAGGGGGTGACGCACCGCTGTCTCAGCCCTTCCTAATTTCGCTTAATAGGAAAGACCCCGCCCTAGGTCTTCCTGTGCAACTTTCGCAATACATGCAAGACTGGCTAGGAAAGCCTGGACCAGTAGTTGCCACCCATTCTTTGGGTCAAGCATCGCGAGGAGGCAGAGGTGCTAGCTGCCAAGGCCTCGTTTGACATCTACTGCATGGGCCTCATTGTCTTCAGTGGTTTCCTCAAAGACACTCTCCTCTCACTCACCACACATAATGGGTCGTTCACACATCCTTAAGGCTGCAGTACATAGCTTCGGGTTACACCAAGAATCAGAGATTGTTCATAGACGACCTCATTAAATTGAAAGAAGTAAGCTTGACCCTAGACGACATTGCAATTAAACTCAAGTAATTCTTTATAATAAAAAAAACATAATATATTGTATTTGATAATTAAATTTTATTTCGATATTTTCCTCTTGATTAATTACTGATTGATTAATTACTCTCCTATTTAACATTTTGGTTGCTGAAGATATGGAAAAGCAAGGCAAGTTTAAAGATCCCCTAGAAGAACAATTCAAGAGCCTCTAGCAACAGATAGACCAACTCAAAGAATCAAATAATTATAATTTCGCTATTCAGCAATAAAACTACATAAGTACTTTAGAATCAGCCAAGGACAATAGCTTAAAGCTCAATGAAAAGTTGGGAGATGTTAAACTTATTATGGCAAGTTCGATGTCCAAAGAGTTAATAAAAACTTATGTACACAAGAATCCTCTCCAAAAACTCATGCTTTACCATCTTCAGGAGATGTATAATTTCTAAAGCTACAGCTCCTGGCATTGTGGCGCTTGAATTTTCAATAATTGCCTCTCAGGCTACTCTTACAATACTCAGAGCGATCCTAATGAAGTTCTTTACCACTGCAAGACTTGCAACTTTGATCTATATAATTTAAATTGGTTTGATTTCTGTGTTAAGTGTTATGAAGGTTACTATGCTGCTCACGAGCACACTATGGACTTAATGAGTCTCGCTTAACTTACTGAAAAGTAGCCAGAATATAATATTGTTTAATATGCTTCAGGATGGATGTGCGATGGGAGAAATAGAGCCCCTTGTTCCGCAGGGGATATAAACAGGACAGACATTTATGAGTACATTTATCATGACGATGATGAATGCTACGATCTTTGTCAAACTTGTGTCAGAAAGTTCAAATAATGAATTAAGTAGTGTATCAAGTTTTATCTACAAATCTAATTTATTTATATTAGTTAAATTATTTTGGTCATAATCGATTTCTCCTGGAGACTAGAGATAATTGTAAAAATGTGGAAAATGGATTCTAAACCAATAGTGAAAATAAATGAGCAAATTTTAGTAAAGTTAAAGATATAGTAAAACACACAAAAATTGAGAATAACCTTTTTATCAAGAAATTGAAAGGATTTAACTATATTAATAATTTTTCCCCCACTATTCATCTAAAATTAATTAAAGACTTGCATCATATATAGCTATTAGTATAAAATAGAGATTTTACGAGAAAGATCTCTTAAAACTTCTTACTTCTTTGCCAAAACTTATTGTGAACAAATAAGAATTCATAATGTTTGTACAAAAAAGTTTTACAGACAAAAATATAGTATATCTTAGTTCGTCTCAATATTTTACATTCAATATTTACAATAAAGTTATAAATAGGTAGATAATGAAAATGAAGAAGGAATAATTTTTTTTAAAAAAAGAGACATAATGAGCACTCAAAAATAATTTTACGATAATTAAGTAACTAA
This sequence comes from Tetmemena sp. SeJ-2015, assembly GCA_027382625.1. Lineage (NCBI taxonomy): Eukaryota > Ciliophora > Spirotrichea > Sporadotrichida > Oxytrichidae > Tetmemena > Tetmemena sp. SeJ-2015. The sequence goes on from JAJKFJ010020934.1 coordinate 90,509, forward strand.
ATCCATATAAATAAATTCTAACAGCAATAATCTAATTTTAATTTTTAAATTTATTTAATTATTCCTAAATTTAGGCTTTTTATCAAACTTGAATGTGATTCCACAACATTTGAAATTAACTTTTGGAGGAAACCTTATATTAAAATAACTGTTTTACATTTTAAACGAGTAGTTACATTTATTAATGACTATTGAAGAGACCACACATTATTATTCTTCAAATTTATTTCAAAGATTGTTGAGGCTAAATATACTTTAAAAGTAAATGAGATAAGTGTAGATATAATCAAGAGAAAAGGAGTTCATATTTAAACAACTTAAATCTTCAAATAGATTTCATCTTCATATTCTTCATCAAAAGTAGTCTCAAGCCCTAATGCCTATCCTCGCTTCTTTATTATTTTTACCTTTTCACTTTTTTTTTCTTCAATCTTTCAAAAATACTTTGAAATTTTTTGTCTATACAAATTCGAAAAGCTGGAAAACACTTTAAATAATTTCATATTTTTATTCTTGATATTGGCATTTTGAAAATTTGTATTAAAGATTAAATGAAGGAATTAAAATAAATTATGAAGATTATTACAAAGAGTTTAAGAAAGACTATCAACACTTTTTTCACGATGATAAAAAATAACTTTTAAGTTATATGAGTTAAATATACAAGAAGATTCTGTTTAAGTAGATATCTGCATATAAATTTTATTTTATTTAAAATCGCATTATTTCCTAATAAGTTTTGTCTATATTTAGGGAGTGGTCAGAATACAAATGAATAATAAACATTAAAATAAAAGCTCAGAATAAGTAAGCACAGCCAATTTGATTAAAACTTATCGCTTAAAATAAAATGTCAATCCCAGTACCAAAGAAAGGAGGAAAGTTTAACAAGGTCACTGCCAATTTTGAAAGTGCTCTTGACAATTTTAACATCAACTCAAAGCATACTATCTTTATTTATACTAAATAAATATAGATACATGGCTTAGTTCAGATAACCTGAACACATATAGATCAGACGATTACTTTAAGGATATTAAATATTTATATAAAATTGAAGATATCTCCTACATTATAGACTTGCAGCGTAAGTTTAAAGATGCCTGAAGGAAGTTAGTTTTTTATTATTATTATTTTTAAAAGTTACATGTTTAAAGGTTCATATCAATTAACAGCTACCATTGCCGAATTTCCAACACAGAAATCCTAACTTGATGTTATAGATTTGTATAAGCTTGTTGACACATGCACATACCACTGTGATATGCCTCTTATTCCTGTCCTCTTACAGATTCAGCCTCAGAAAGTTAAGCAGGCCTTCAATGGTGCAAGTTATCTTATGCAGATTTGGCGCAGAGATATCAAAGAGAGAGTTTTCCAGATCCCTCTCAACAGTAAGTTGCCTCTATATTGATACCTCCTCATGAAACTGTCCAAGAAATCAAGTTCTCAGGATAAAACGTTAAACTTGAATTTAGGTACCATAAAGTATTGGAACGTAACGTTCAATGAACTTGTCTACATCTTAGAGGTTGACTCAGTGAATTAAATTCACCTAATCAGATTCTCTGCATAAGAAACTACCTTCAAACAGTCAGTGATCATCGGGATACCTAGCCCTAGTCATAGTAAGTACCTTCAATTAATGGTCTTATGAATTTTATTAAGAGCAGTTATAAAATACTTAATCAGAATTAGTAGTGGCTGTGTGTAATTAAGCTTATTTTATGGGTCGTCTAATCTCTATTTAATAGTCAAGCATCTTTCAATAAACAACCAATTCCTTGTCCTTGCAACTAACTCAAATTCTATTATCTTTAAATTTTTTATTACAAATGAGCTGAAGATATATGACATTGGAGATATGATTGATTCAGATTCTATTGATTTGACTGAAGTAAAGTAAACCCTTTAATGGTTTAAAATTAAAAGAAGAAAAATTTTCTCTCCAAGACCATTTAAAATAAGTTGGAATTCAATCTACTTAAAATCATTAACCTTCAAAAGTATTTTTACTAGATCTTGAAGAGAATAGAGAGAACTATTAGAAAGGAGAATATTTAGAGCATTTAAGCAGCTAGAGATATTTACCCCAAGGGGCCTGGGTACTTCCAACCCCATTTAAAAGAGTATTCAGGTATCATACAAAATTTATTAAAAAAAAGAACCCTTTTTATGCAGTTCTTTTAAAAAACAGGCGGATTGATCTTAAGCAACATGTTCACAAACAGAGTTTCGATGTAAATAAAAGTGACCACTTTATCTTTTATATGTCTTGTTCAAGGATATCCAAATTAAATTTGAAACTTAAATTTTATAATTTTAAATTTTTGAATGTCCTTCTCATTTTTACTTCAGGGCTATTATGCTAGTACTTCAATCAAAAGAAAAAATTTTTTGTATAATCTGAAGCCATAGAATCTAACTGTTCTTAGAGCAATCGACAAATCTTTGACTCTGATTTTAACATGCGGTCAGTTACGTTTAAGATCATAGAGAGATATGCTCGCTTCTACCAGCAATACCAGCTGCTGATGTTCTAAGACATCACTTACTGCCTTGTCGCTCATCAAAACTTTGTCTCAGTTTTCGATATCTTATGATGTATATATTAATCCTTTAATATCATTAACTGGAAATGGATAAACCACATTCAATTTGAGGACCGAGTGAGTGCACTATTCTTCTAAAAGTCTGGTCTGATCTACAATATAGTACTTTTAGTTATCATGTCATTAATAATAGAATCTACAATTCCTGTGTGATATTGTTTAATTAGGACATTTTCTATGATATCTCTCAGTTCTTTACGACCCAAGAGCAAGTAACTTCTGATAAAAGAAGTGACTTCCTTCCAAAGCCTTGCACAAAATTTGTAGAAACAAATGACAATCACTTTAAATAAAAGAAGGAAGTTATAACAAATATTTATTAATTAAATGCGACTACATAGGGAGAAGTTTATTTCCTTGCTTACAATGAGGGTACTTCCAATGTCTATGTCATTTCAGACAATTAGATATTTACGATTCCTGGAGTCTTTGACGGAACTTACGAATTATAAAATTAACATGAAATTATAAATAAGAAATAAAGTATATATTGAGTAATAAATTAAGTAATAGTGGTCTCAAATATCCACACACTCCTTTTAGTTTTAAGCTTCACAATACTAAATGAAAATTTTTAGTAAGCAAAATAAAATATTGAAAGCTGTCTGGCCTAAAATACAATCTCGCCAAGAGACTCTGATAGAGTACTCAGCAGTATCTCCTTCATTTGTCCTTAGTGATTATCTTTGAATTTTTATATAAGATCATCGCTCCTTGATAACACTGCTTTTCCTCTCTAAAAGGTAAGGTTGATTAATTTCAAGCCAGGTATTATCAGATACTCTTCATAATCTACGCACTTCTAAAAATATTTCCCTGATAATTTATTTATAAACCGTAAAATAGAATAGTAATTTCAAGACCATGAAATATATTTTTATAATTTTGCAAAAATTTCATCATAGAGATAAAAAAATAGTTTTAGAGATAAAGATGAAGAGCTAAGATCGCGTCATTTTTTAAAGTGACAGGAGAGAAATATGACTACGATATGTTAAGAGCCTTAAGTTTTAATTGCTTAATTGATTAAGCGCAGATTTATGGCCTAAATATATATTTATTCTTTCTCTTTTTATCTGAGGCCGCATTTATTTGGTGCAATTAGGTATAATAATTAAAATTTAGCAATAATTAAGAATTTTTAATTTATTTACTCGTCATATTTTATACAAATAATAAAAATAACCAATAATTAAATTATTAAATTAAAATCTAGGGCTCTTCATTTTTACAACAAATGCAGGCTTGGAGTAGTATAGGTAGATCAGCCGGCTTTAATCAATTCCTTTACCATCGAGCAGCCCTCAATAAATCTGTTTGTTGAAGCCTAATAATAAATAATAGGCCGTAAATAAATTACATGAAGTTAGAAACTTTTACTTAGGCAAGAAGGTCCATAATAATTAACAACTTTAGTTAAATCGGTAAGAAGTGAGTGAGCTAGATGTAATATTTACCGAGATCGTGATTCTGTGATGAAATGATGAAGTAAGGTACTGTATATTATTCAGTTTTAGCTTCTTGAATGCAAAATTAAATGCTTTGTCCAGTAATAGATAAAATTTAAGTCTAATGGGAGAGTCTGAGTGTCAAGCTAACTTTTATAGCCTATTTACCTCTAATAAAGGGTTAGGAAAGACTCGTTAGCCTGATCTTTCTATTTTTTACTAAGTATTTATTTTTCTGGTTACTTATATTATATTTATGCTATGAAGAGCTAAGATTTTCTTTTAAAAATTATTAAAATTTCAAATATTTTTTTACGAAGGGATGCTCCTCCTTTAGTTACATCAATTTTATTAATTTTAAAATTTCTATTTTTCATAAAATTAATTAGAAAACATTATAATAAGTTTGAGTTCCTAAAAATAATTATATAACTCTGTTAATAAGAATTAAATAGTTGATAAAATTTAATTGTAAAGTTACAGTATCATAGAGAAGAAGACGTGGAAAATAAGATCAAATTTGCTTATAATAATTATTTAATTCGTTGGACTAGATGGCTATAACTTAAACGTGTACTCCTTATTTAAGGAGTACAATGAATTCAAGATCACCAAAGATTCCTAGTATTTTACATTTATTTGTAAGTAGGAAATTTTTGAATGCTAGTGGTTGCCCACTGAGTTCTAAATATCCCTACAAAATATTAACTAACGCCATACTCTACATAGGATAATAAGATGTTTCTCAACTAGAACTGTAATAAGTGCTGGTTTTGAAATAGATTATTAATTATATTCCCTAAATTTTACTTTACTTTACTTTACATTAATTTGCATATAGTAATTACATACCTTCGACTATTATTACGACGACGGTGATCGCTAAGCTCTAGCTAAACCTAAATACTTTAAATAGCAGCAAAATAATATTATTTCGCATACTATAAATTCTAAAATTAATGTCAGTGAGTTTAAGGGAGGCCATTCGGTCGTAAAAAGCGGTGATATTTTATAAGAAATTCAAATTCTAAAAAGAGTTGTATTTTTTAAGGTGACACATACCTACTTTTCGACAAGCACAACTGCCAGTTGATAAATCCTTCAAAGAGATCCAAAGTCACTATAAAAGATGTCGAGTGCTTAAATAATTTATTTTGCTAAGGGCTGCTCATTTTCAATAAGTATGTTAATTATGGAACTTTCTTTGAATCTACCTCCCAAAACATTTCAGGGCTCAAGATGATAGACATCAAAGAACTTATTCAGACAAAAAATGTCATAATTTTTAAAAATATATAATTTCAATATCTTTAATAAGATATCAGAAATTATTTAATTGCGAAAACTATAAGTTTTTGAATGTAAAGCTGACTCTCTTGAAGTAAAATGACATCGGTGGCTCAGGACAAGTGTATTTTGACAACGATATTTCTAGAATATGTTTCTAAGAGTCACAAAGAAACATCATAGTCCATCCTTACCTTCACTAGAACTTCAACAAGTTTATAAATATGGGCGACCCTAATGAGTACATTTAAATAATTCTATTTCTATAGTTAAATAGAATTTGCTATAGGAAAATGAACCACTAGTTGATCGCTTTTAAAATGAAGGGTGAGCTCAATACTTGGGACGTCCTCACTGGAAAATTCCTGAAGACAGTCAAAATTCTCTAAAACAAGTTCACTGATTTCTAAGTTTTCGTAAACTATGAAGGTGAGTCCATCCCAAGGTTACCTAACCGTGTTCTTCTTATGTCAAATTTTGAAATATCGGACTGCAAAATGAAATTACGAAGTTTTATTTAAGAACCACATTAATTATTTTTTATTGCAAGGATCTGAATTATTTTACCGCCGATCAATTAGCCGTCACCCACAAAGATCAAATTCCTTTAATTGAGGTGACTCCACATTCTTACAGGCAGTTCTATCTACTTGAGATTTATAAATGATAATTTAAAATGATTCTTAGTCCAGAGCACATTGAAATCAAGATGGACTTTATTTTCCCTAAATTTGATTTGCAGAAGATGTTCATTAACGATTCATGCGATAGAATTAATTTAAGTAAAATGAATGGTAGTGATGCTATAGTATCAAAGAGTATTCTTATACAGGGCAAGGGGCTTCAAGTCTAGCGGTTTTTAGAGTGATAAGAATTCTCCTTAATGGGAGTTAATGAGGCAAATCACTGATTTTCTACAATGATATATTTATTTTCCCTATTTCCTTGATAACAAGAAGACCGAGACCCTAGAGCCTTTCACTAAGGATTTCTCACTTTACATTAGATACGGAAAGAAGGCCAAGGCTTTTCAAATCAAGCATACAGATACAGGAGAAATCTGGCAACAAGTCCCAAGTGATATCATGAGTTACGGAGCTGAAGAAGATCCTATGACTATCATCAACAGATTCAAGTGGATTGACAACGAGCGATTCCTTATTACTAATATAGATGGAGTAGAAAAGATAGTAAATATTAGAAAAGGATTTGAAGAGGAATTCTTTAATTAGAGGCCTTTATTCAACGATTTACAAGGCAAAGAATGGCTTGAGTACCCTTACTATTCATCAAATTCTTTAGGTTTATATCATTTATTTGCTCATGAAATGATTGCAAAAGGTCTGATTTGGGTAGCGATGTTTTGACTAGATTAAAGAGAACATATCAAAACTACAAGTCGATGCTCCATCTTTACAGATTCACCGAATCATCGCAGTTCTACGAGTAACTACTCACTGTAGATCAAGCTAACATACAATTCTTTGAGCACAGCTTTACATTCTTGCATTGGAGTATTATGGACTAACTCAATAGGAAGCTAATGAAGGTCAAAGATCTAAGAAAGGGAACTTTAGAATATATGGTCTACAACATCCTGCATATTTTTCCCTTCTTTAAATATTAACTTTTGCCTGGAGGAAACACATTCCTGCATAAGATCTATAACTCTTAGGAGAAAATGGCTAAGGTATTTAAAATTTGCCACGAGAACGACACAATTGACATTCACATGCCAGTGCTACTAAACATGAGTGGTTTATCCTCTTTTGACTTGAGTTTGAGTCTAGGTTAAAAAGATTACAGAAGTATCTTCTCTGTGCTTAAGTATCTCTAGCTTTATCCAATAACTCATATTTTTGCTCTATATATATCCTGTCGATCATCATTCGAGAACACTCAAGAGCTCTTACAGCATAATGATAGAATAAGAGCTACCTGAATTTTTGGACTACCTGGATACAAGATTTTATTTATTCTAGCAGACGGATCAAATGAAGGAGTTAGATGAGGGACAGATTGAGAATTCAACTACAACCACTAGTCTCTGGCTTGAAGAAAAAAAGGTAAAGACAGAAATCCTTAGCCCAAATAAGAGTGAAGCTAAGATTAAGATTGAATTACTTGACATGCCCGATGTCTACCACTTTTATTGTGATTCCATTTATCTTTCTTTAGAGATGAGAAGTTTAACGACATATTCAAAGAACTGGCAGGCTTAGAGAACTACAATTTCTTTGAAAATAAAGCTATTAGAGTACTGATTGAGTTCAACTTCCCTATTGTGAGAGGATTCTTGTTGGCCCTATTGATTATTCCTTTTGTCATATTCCATATCATCTATGTGGTGTATATGAACGTGATTTATGAACACAAAACTGAGGACGAGTACAAAAATGCTAATTACATTATCGCCATCATTATGCTTGTATTCTCAGCTTATTTCCTGTTCAATGAGGCTTGACAGATCATTAATCTCGGACTCTATTAGATTTAATTAATTCTTTTTAAAATTACTTACTCTAATATCTGACTTCAGTATGGAATTATATAGATCTTCTAGCAAAAATAATTTATCTATTTTTAGGCACCCTCTTTTGTAATTATCATCATGGGAATTCAGTTTGCAGAGTACTATGGTTAAGAATTCACTGTTGATACAGTCAGAACAATCCATTAAAGTTTATATAAAATGAATCCTTGCATTTTCAACTTTCTTAATGTGGATAAAGTTCTTATCAGTGTTTAGAATCTTCAAAAGCACTTCTTATCTAATCCGCATGATCACAGAGGTTATAAGAGATATGGGAATTTTCTTGTTCATTCTTATAAATTATAAATATTCTACTCATAACAGTATGAATTTGAATATGCGGAGTTTTATAGTATCTCTTATTTTATTGAGTGGCAGCTTTCGGAGACACCTTTTTGCGCATTTCTTTGGGAAATGAAGAGGATGAAAGATTTATTGACACTTTCGTTCCAGCCATACTCTATGCTTACTCTATGATCTTGGGAGGGTACGACACAACCGCATTTGGATCAGTGGCTGAGTAACTTGTTTTCTTCTTCTGGGTGCTTTGCACACTACTTGACATGATTGTGATGCTAAACCTTCTTATTGCTATTATTTCAAGCACCTTCGATAAAGTTAACAGCAACGCAGACCAAGCCAGTTACTAAGAAATGGCTGCCCTCATCTCAGAAAACCACTACCTCCTTCCAAAACGTTTAGTAGAAAAATATGCAGAGAAGAACAAGTACATCATATTAGTTACTGATTGATAAATTACTCTCCTATATTACATTTTGGTGGCTGAAGATATGGAAAAGCAAGGCAAGTTCAAAGATCCACTAGAAGAACAATTCAAGAGCTTACAATCATAAATAAACCAGCTCAAGGAAATAGTGACTAATAATTTTGCCACTCAGCAAACAAACTACACTAGTACATTAGACATAGCTAAGGAGAACAGTACAAAGCTCAATGAAAAGATGGGAGAAGTTAAACTCATGATGGCAAGTCAGATGCCTAAAGAGCTCATAAAAACTTATGTGCATAAGAATCCCCTCCAAAAGTATATGCTTTATCATCTACAAGAGATGAAGAATTTCTGGACTTACTCCTCCTGGTACTGTGATGCCAAAAATTTCAAAGGTTGTCTCTCAGGCTACACTTACAGTACCCAGAGTGACTCTAATGAAGTGCTTTATCACTGCAAGACTTGTAACTTTGATTTAAATCACAAAAAATAAGAGAAAAGGGGAGTCCCTTCTTCTTAATATATTCTTAATAGGATTCTAATTGATTTTTTTGGGTCATAATTGCTGCCAAAATTTTTAAATCTCTTATAACGATAATATATTCATTTATAAAAATAACTCAGATAATATTTTAAGATTTGTATAAAAAGAGGTGGTTTTCCTTCCACTCTAGATAATTTATTTCTGCGCTAAGTGCTATGACGGTTACTAAAATGTGCACGAGCACCCTCTCGATTAAATGACTCATGCCTAGCTTGCTTAAAAGCAGCCAGAATATATTTGAATATTGTTTAATACACTTCAGGATGGATGTGCGATGGAAGAAATAGAGTAGCCTGTTCCACAGGAGATTCAAGCAGGTCAGACATTTATGAGTACATTTATCACGACGATGAGCTTGGATATGATCTTTGCCAAACATGTGTTAAGAAATTTAAGTCTTGAATTAAAAATTATACTTTCAAAATCTTATATCTAACTAATTTTAAATCAAGCAAATAAAGATTTTTAATTCATGATTTCTGCCGGTCGTTAGTTTTCTACAGTAGGAGTATTTTAGTAGTCATTAAAATTATATAAATGAGAAAAATGTGCATTAGAGACGATCTAGAGCTTATAATGAGCTACCTTCTTTCAGCTATCCTGGGAGGTAATAACTGGCCTAAAAAGTGGCAAATGTCAATTATTCGTGGTAAAAGCGCATAAATAAGTGAGGGCCAAAAATTGAGAACTCAAAAAATTCAGCAGGATCTGATTTAATGCTATAAAATGAATTTTTCAATCAAAACCTCAATATAAAAAATAACTTGTAAGCAAAAAGTTGTGTATAATTAATTTATTTATTAATACTTATAATCATGCTAAATTTTAACCTTAAACAGGTTTATTTTGCGTCTGTCTCATATTCTCTGAATTTTATACCTGCTTCCTCTATCTCAGATAACTGAGGTTGTCAACATAAAAACTAATAATTTTATAGAAACTTTTATAGTGATATAATTATTTGAAATTCGCATCGATTTTTACTAATCAATTAAAAGAAAAATATAGAAGCCACAAACGAAAGCATTTTTAAATCCCTATATCTTTATTTTATTTATTGTATATTCTAGTAAGTTAGAATATATAATAAAAAAATGAAGTAAAATTTTTTAAATGAATTTATATCCTTTGTAAATATCATAAATGAATTGATTATAGACAAACCAAACATGGATAGAATTATAAAGCTCAAAATAATGCCCCCAAAAAATTATAATTAATTGTATAAAATAATTATTTATCAGAGTATCACATTATGCGATTATTTTATAATGATGATTTATTTTATAATCTATTAAATAAAACCTTTTTTCTTTTTTGATAAAATTTAATGCTAAATACTATAAAATATAACTAAATTTTAAAACTTACAAAAAATCTCTATCAATGACTCTTTTTTAATCATAAATTTGTAATAAATTGATAAATTATAAATTATGAAAATGAGGATGGTTGAATATTTTTGTAAATAAAATAGACGTTATGAGAACTCTGAAATTAATTTACCAAAATTATATTTTTCGAATATTCTTATTCACTATTCAATTTATATTCATTTCATTAAATTCTCCAACATTCGAATTAAACTTTTGGTCGAAATTCGAAAATTAATATAATTATTTTAGAATTTAAGTGGGGAGTTATATCTTTTATCAGATTTAAACAGGCACCACATACTATACTTCTATTATATTGAAAGATAGATGAATAAAAATAAAAGCAAGAAGAGATATATATATTACAACTTTTTAATTATTATTAAATTATTTTCACACAACTTTCATTAAAAGTACTATTGTTGAAGTAGCGTTGAATTCACAACACTTTTAATAAAAAAATTGAGTTCTTACTGGAAGATGAAGAGAAGAGGCTGATTTCCTAATGGAATAGCTCCTACTGCTTTGTATTTGCTGGGTTTATCTATTTTAACAGAAATTAAATAAAGCCATTTCGTTGCGCATTATTGAATCAATTGGTACATTGACTTATATACTAGAGAATTTAATGCGTGATCGAAGGTCACAGAAACTTTAATAAAGAGAGATCTGATGTTTAAAAAGAGATTAGTATATATATTTCGTTATAATTTAAAGACATTAAATTTTTAATGGAGGGGAAGTGCGGCAAGCGAACTAAGGCAAGCACACTAAGTTTCGAAAGTGGTTTGCATTTTATTCTTCAGTATCTGTTTTTTATTTTCGTTGTTTGGAGTGTTGCTCTGGCTCCTTTTGAAGTATAGTCAGAAAGTGTTCTTCTTGTAGATTATCTTTTTCAATTTTTGATTGTGTCAAAGTGTTCAGTAGTTTGATGATGTGAGTTTGAGTGAAATGCTTTCCAACTAAGTTGAATCTCTATTGGTGGAGTAGGTTTGGTTTCTTGTCCTAGATCATAGCTTTGACGTTCTCGATGATGTCGGAGGCTCCCTTGTTTTAAGAGTTTTTCTGGTTGTAATTGTTGATGATGTTATTCAGGCTGTTGGCTTCCACATTTAAATTAAGAGATTGATAATATTTAAATGCACGCATAATTAGCAATAGCCGCTTATGGAACATCAATTAAAATGTATTTTAAGAATTAATGACACATCGACGGGAGCAAAGTGCTCCAGGTTGGATTAAGCTGTTAACTATACAGCATACACTCCTATTGTGCAAATGCACTACTCAAAAATTTGAAACATTCAAATGTGAGCTAATAAATTAATAATTGCACTGGACAAAAGGATTTAGGGTGCTTTATAAATTAATCTTGAAGGTTTTCAAGAATTACAATTTCTTATTTAAAAAATGGGTTAAAAATTACTCTATTCTTGGCAATTAACACTCCCTCTCCTTTTTAGTTCGACATAGATAGAACTTCTTACTTTAAGTTATTTTGAATCCTCGTTATATTTTTATTCTAATAGGGGAAAGAATTGTTTCACATAAGAGAATCCTGAGTTTATTACATGAAGAGTTATCTCCTGTATTGTAAATCGCATTAAGATTATTCTTCAAGATTACCATCCTATATATAAGATCTCCATTTTTATATTAAATTTAACCAGTAACTTGCAATTTCAGCTGAATTCCTTCTCATTATCATATGATCATAGTGAATGGCAACTTAACTTACAATATTTTTGATTTATGTATGGAGTTGCAACCCTTTTTTATTATCTCTTTGGCCGTTTAACTGAGCTCTGATCTTGTGCTCATTATTTAAAATTAACAGTTTAGAGATTAAGTATATCTATTTATATATAAAGGGAATACATATAGGGATAAGAGACTGCTCAAAGAATATATCAGTGACTAATTTTAATCCTGAACTTACTCATGAATTCTATATAGGTATATGCATAGAAAATTTTTCATCAAAATCACTTTTCTAAATTTTTCGTTCTCAAGTTAGAGTCTCTAAGATATTATAAGAAGGTTATCTGTTCGATTATATCGATTATATAGACAGATATAGTTTTTATTATTAATTTTAACTTTTTTAAAGTTATACATATGAAAACTGCATTTATATGAAATCATCACTTTTAAAAAAAATTAAAAGTAAATGTCTCTTTCTGTATTGATAAGAAAATTGAAACAGCAGGAATGACTTACTTTTCGAACTCTATGCATTTTAAATATTCTAATGAAGTTCGCAGAGCTTTTTGATATCTGCAATAATTATTGAATAGGTTAATAGGGGGCCACTATGGTATTGGAGATATGAGATAAAAGAAAATTCTTACTTTATTTTATGGCCTTAGCTTTTATTAAATTAGTGTTTGCCTCAAAATAGTTTTATTAAAAACCATATATGTTTTCTTTCTTGTTTTTCAACACTTTAGACACCACATATATCTGCAGTTTAAAAATTTCTCAAAATCCTTTCTCTAAATCTATATAGCTTTCTAAGTCGGCCTCTTTTTCTCCCCCCTAATGGAAGAGCTAAGCTGCCCTCTACAATAAGGCTTACCTCAATGCACCTGGCGAAGTTGAAAAAAGGTAGGATAGTAACAGCCAGTAGAGGAGCAGTATAATTAGTAATGGGAGAAAGCAGCTTCGTCTACTTGGAGGATGCCAATTATAGGTCAAATACAATAAGGTGATCAGTGATTGATAGTCATTAAAATACAAATTTTTTCTAACCTTAGTCAACAGCTGTATAATAGCTCAATCTTGATTATAAATTCATTTATAAAAATAATAAACATGGACAAAATAAGAATTAGGAAGGAACCGGGAAAAAAAACTCACTATAGAAGCTAGAACGATTTCGATAGCAAGTCAAAGTAAGTAAACCTTTATTATTTGACAATAATTATGATGATTACCTTTGAGTTTAGTTTATATTTAACTCTTGCTATAATGTTTTTATAGGAGAAAATGCAGACTTTAAAAATGACGATTTGCAGCCCAAGAGTCCTTGGAGAGCTTCATGATTACAGTATCTGTATATGATTCATAATGACATGACTGTATACTAAGAAAAAGTTATCTTCAAAGCAGAGATAAGTGTAAGTCTTCTAGAGATGCCATCGATTTACTTATTCAATAAATGTAGGGTTTGAATGGCAAGAAGGAGCAACAAAAAAAACAATGTGAAATAGAAGAGCAAAGATATAAAAATTAAGTCTCTAATAAGACTCAGTGCGATGTAAATGTGCATTAAAAATAAGAGTCAGCGCTAATAATGCTTTAAATTTGTATCGATATGAACTATATTTACAAAATAACCTATTTGTATTTGACCTATAATATTATTTTGGCTAGGAAATATGGCCAAGCTGCTTGTTCTTTAGTCGCATAAATTATGATTCAATATGTTGTTAGTTATATCTATCTGAGCAAGACATTTTTTCTAAAATATAAAGATTATAAATTAAATTATTCATAGGCTCCTTAAATCCTTTTGTCCAGTGCAATTATTAATTTATAAGCTCACATTTGTATATCTCAAATTTGTGATTATGCATTAATACAATAGGAGTGTAGCTTAATGAAGAGAATAAAAGAAGTCAATGTACTAATCGCTGAAAATTGATATTGCCTAACTTAATAATGCGCAGCGAAATGGCTTTATTAAATTAATTTCTGTTTTCAGATTAAATCCTACCTAGAATAGATTAACCCAATAATTATTGAGCAGAAGGAGCTATTCCATCAGGAAATTAGACTCTTCTCTCAAATCCACAGTGGATCCTCAACTTTTTATTAAAAGAGTTGCATATTCATTGCTAGTGCAATAATATTATGAGAAATACTAATTTCATATTTGCTAATCATAATTTTTAGACATTAGATTCGTTAGTTCTTCATCTTTTATAATATTTTTTTTTATTAGAGTTTGCATACTTCAACTTCGAGAACTTCCTGATAATTGAAATATGTTCATTCATACTTTTGTTTATAGGTATCATAATCCTATGAAGCACAAATAGAGTTATTATAATTTCGACGATAAAAATAATCATAACTCAAGTTAGAAGATAAAATATCGACTTTAAAATATTTTGAGCTATATAAAAATTATTAATTTTTCCCATCATGCTTTCTTTTAATATTTTTGAATTCTTTAATAAATTAATTCATTATTTCCATAAAATTTTGATCTATATTTAATAAGTCCTCTAATTAGAAACGTATAATAAAAGATTCGAAAAGAAACCACACCCAATAGATCAAATTTTGCACGCATCAAAATAAAATGTCCACCCCATTACTTAAGAAAGGAGGAAAAATTAACAAAGTCACTTCCAATGTTGAAAGTACTCCTTAAAACTCCAACAAAAGCTCTGATCATACTATTTTTATATCTATTACTTAATTTCTATACATGGCTTACCTTAAATAATCTGAAAACTTATAGATCTATTAAATATATATATTCATGAACTCATACTGGATCAGACGATTACTTTAAGGATAAATAATATTTAAATTATTTAGATATCTCGTCTTTTATAGACTTGCAGGGTAAAGTTACAGCACAAAAAATTTAGCAGCTTACTTAATAAAATTTTCATCCTAGAGATGTTAAATGCTTAAAATTCATATAAAATTGCTTAATTATGAGATTATTTAAAATTTCCAATTATGAAATGATAACCTAAATTTATAGATTTGTACAAGGTTGTTGGAACATGCACCTATCACTGTGATATGCCTCTCATTCCCATCCTCTTAGAGATTGTACCTTAGAAAGTTAAATAGGCCTTCGACGGTGCAAGTTATCTGATGCAGCTTTGGGACATAGATACCAAGGAAAAAGTTTTCCAGATCCCTCTCAACAGTAAGTTGTCTATATATTGATACCTTCTCATCGAATTATCTAAGAAATTGAGTTCTCAGGATAAAAAATTTAACTTGAATTTAGGTACTATAAAGTATTGGAACGTAACATTCAATGAAGTCTTGTACATCTTATAGGAGCCGATTGTCGTGAATTAAGTAGATTGCAGAAAAGTTAATGAATAGTGCTTACAGATTTAAAACTTGAAAGGAAAGAATAGAGGAAGTCTTATAGGAAATGAAATACAACTCTATTTTAGAAATTATTACAATTTTATAATTAGAGATCTTAATTATTATAAGTCGAGGTGGCTGACATCTTTAATTAAAAAGTGGTTAATTAAAATTTAAGACATTGGAGCGGTTGGCAATTAATTTATAATGTAATCAGGGGTTTGAGTGATAAGTTGATTTAATTAAGATTTCGCTGGCTGGGTGCAGGGTACCTATATATCTACTATACTCACCCCTCAGCGACTCAGCGAAAATGAGGTTTGTATTTCGTTTACACCATTTACTCAATTAACTTCAATAAATTCCTATTAGAGGATGACTAAGTGAACTAAATTCATCTAATCACATTCTAGCAAGAAGATTACGGTTATACCTTTAAAGAGTCAGTGATCATCGAGATACCTAGCCCTAGTCATAGTAAGTATCTCAAAATTAAAGTTCTTGTGAATTTTATTAAAGGCGGTATAATTTATTTAACCATTTAAGTATTTAAGCATTATTTGAATTTTTCAACCATTTATATTATTATTATCCACAATTTAATTTGTTAATTAAATGTAATACAACTGCTCCTTGCTCATGACTTCCATTACCTTGACTTAAACTTTATTATTTTCGTTAATATTTAAAAGAATATCTGGCGATGACGTCGGCCTCCCACATTCTCAAAA
>JAJKFJ010020935.1:0-21325 GCA_027382625.1 Tetmemena sp. SeJ-2015
TTAATTAAAAATTTATAAATATAAATTAATGCCCAATGGAAGACTGGATAAAAAGTGGATCAAAAATCCATTTAGCTCAGTTATAAATGCCGTTTACTCCTCTTTACTATAAAGTGTAAGTAAAACTTTTTATGATATCATAATTATAAGCATTATTACACCTATCTCTTATTTTACTCATCTTAATAAACAATTTTAGGCATACAAGAGGAAAGATAAGAGAATTAAAGAGCACGTAAAGTCTTCATGAGCACCAACCAGGCAGGTTCTTTTGAAGCAAAGTAAAGTAAAAATTTAGGAATGTAAATTAATAATATATTTTCAAAACCAGCACTTATAGTACTGATTAAGAAAATGTACTATCATCCTATGTAAGTTACGTCTATATTAAAGTTTTGTAGAGATATTTCGCCTGATGTGGGCAACCACTCTCACATAAAATTCCGTACTTGGTTCTTTTGAAAATAATCGAGGAAAATAAATGGATTCCCTCATTGTGACCTAGACATTGCTATCAAATGGTATCAAATATTCGCTTTTAAAAGTACAGTTTAGAGAGAGGAATATAAAAAAGATAAAAGGAGGTTCCGTTCTATAAAATGCGATTAGCCTATAAATAAAAATTGACTTGCTTTATAAAAAATTTGATGAAAACCTTTTAAAATGCAATTCATCATAAAAAAATTAATTGAGTCTTCATTAATTTTTATTTTGTAATCATCTATTCATATCCTTCGTTTAATAAGATCAATTATAATTTCATAATAAACAGGGTTGAGGAGTAACAGTAATTAATAATATATTCAAATTCATAGCATGAATAACTACTAGCTGAGACACGTGGTAATCATAGCATCAGAATATTTAATAACTTATCCATTAGAACAAAAAACTCCGGTGTACGACATGTTAACAGCCCCACTAGCAGCCTGATCTTGACTTGGGAATCCTAAGCCCAAAATCCGCCGTTAATTATGTTAATTTTTATAAGCAGAAAAAATGACCAAGGCATCAATTTAGGCCTATGATATTTCATAGTTTTAGTTGTATCTTTAATGAGATAGTGTATAAATATTTCAATACCCAAGCCTTAAATACATAACCTTGCATTTCTTTAAGTTCTTTTTTAGATTTTAGCCACTATCTTTATAACTTACTGGCTCAACTATGCAAAGAAAGAGGATCATTAATCTAATGCCAAGAAATCCATTTCTGGAATTGGTGCCATTCTAACACTACTTCAAGGGTCACCATAACCCACTCAACCTCTATTATACTCTATGCAGATGAATACAAATGGATGACAGGAGGAAAGTTATATTTTTTTTAAAAAGGAAAATAGCTTTGGGGGGGAAAAAACAATTTAAGTTTTTAAAACTTTATTTTTCTCTCATTATTAATATTTTTATAATTTTCGTAGTAACAAAAGTATGATTTCAAATATATGAAGAAACATTAAGATGAGGAAGAGGATGCAAAGAAGAAAATAAACAGGCTAAATTAAAAATTACAACAAAATAAACTCTTAGTTTTAAAAAAATTTTATTAATTTAAATTGCCATACACAATCTTTAAAAAACAAATAAAGATACTAAAATTGATATGAAATATTGTAATCTAATTTTTAAAGTTAACGTCAACTACTGCCTTAATGAAACCCAATTTAAAAGTTACAAGCAATTTAAAAACAATTAAATGTATAATACTTTAATTTAGATGAAAATTATATTAAAAATATTTTAATAAAATTATAATATATAAACTAGTGGTAATTAAAATGTTTTTCTGTGCTAAATCTATTAACATTCGTTTTTAAATAAAAAATTTTTTTTAAATTTTTGAGAAAAAAATCTTAAGGGGGAAATTAACCAAAAACCCAAGACTTTTCGGAGTTTATAATATATATCTCTTCTCAGAGAGCACCCTTTAATTGCAATAGTGCAGACTGATGTAAACCTCAATATTTTAAAAAAGATTACCAAATTTTTAATTTGGGTTTTTAATGGCCAGACATATTTCCAGATATTCTTTTATTATTTTTGATTCCGATTTTCATTTAAATTCAAATATAATATATTTAAAAAAGCTTTTAATAAAATTAATAGCATTTAAAGCCGCAAGTTTCGCTCAGGTTAGGGCTCAACAGCTATCAAATAAATGTAATTAGTACTTTTAAATTCAAAAAGCCCAATTTTAACAAAATTAATTCTATCGCATTAAAATTTGCTTTCAATGTTAAGATTAAATATTTTATTTTTAATTTAAAAATTCTTTTTTATTTTCTTCTTCTAAAAATATATTTTTAAAAGTAATTGTCGTCAACCTTGCAGATTTTGAGCCTGTCAATATAAAAATATTGCATTACAGTCAAGTTGACTGAAAGAATTAATTAATATTGCTAACTTTTTAAATTGATGGTCAGTACTTTATCAAGCGACTATCTGTATTGACACTTCAATTTTTAAATTACCTATCAAAATTAATACAAATTAACTTAAATCAAATTTTATTTCAAAAAAAATTAATTATTTTTTTTCAGTTTTTTCGGGAATTAATTTAATTTATTGCTTTTCCGAAAAAATAATAAAACTTCCCCCTTATCTCAAAATTCCTACTTAATAAATCATATTTGAAAAAATCCACTAAAAACAATTCAGGAAGCCAAAAAAGGGGCAATTTGCTTAAAAATTCTGTGCCAGAAATTTTTTGAAAAAATTTTTACTTTTAAATTTTTATTTAAAAAAAAAAATAATTTTTTAAAAAAAAGTTTTTATTTTTAAATTTTTTCCAAATATAAATCATAATTAAAATTTTTAATTTATTAAATAGCAGTGATAAACTGAATTCAACCTCTTGTTGAGATTATCTATAAATATAAAACAACGAGGAATTTTTTGAATGAATTAAATTTAGCAAAGATAAAATTCATTAAAAAGCCTTATTTTGAGAATAAAACTCAAACATATTTTAGTAGATTTTTGGGTAAATAAAATTCTAATACATTTTTTTTGAACTAATTAATATTAGACACCCTTCTCATGACTAAATGAATATGGGAAAAGAATTTCAGTAAAGTTTTCTGAAATCCTTTTCGCCAAGCACTTGTTTTAAGTGCTGGAGTGATCTTATCTCATCCTAAATGTCTTCTGATTGCTGGATTGCCTTTTTTAGAGTCTTTGTGTTTCTTCGTTTTAAACTACTTCAAGTAGTTTCTTTACATCGAAGAGTTGTTACATCGAGAGTTTCTTCATACCTTGGATGATCTAACTCTTCGACTAGCTACTCACTGCCATGTACACTGATTGGAGGATGCCTCTAGTCCTGGAGCTTCTGCCTTGTTATAGGGTTGTACCCACAGCAAGCATCTGGGCTGGGCATCAATACAAATGAGTGCCATTGTTGAATCTCATCTAAGTGTTCAATAGTCACTCCCTCTTGAAGTTGATCACTCCCATCTACCGAATTAATTTTTCATATTAATCGTGTGTATCCTCCTCACAAAAGATAATAAGTGGAGTGAGATTTGCATGGCTTTCTATCTGCTTAATGGTTTTGTCTACTCTCTCTGATTGGTTTTTGCAAATTTCGATATCTCCTCCTAGTTCTTGTTGAATCCCTGATACAAATTCAACTTCACTTTGGAAGGAGAGAATTTTAGTTTATCCAAGAGTTTTTGAATGATTCTCTAAATTCCAGGACCACAAGTTACTGAATAGATAACATTGAGTAAGTTAAGTCCCATTTTCCAAAAACTTGTCCTTAAACCATTTTGAACTGTTGGTTGTGATTATCTAGTCATACTCATCCACGATTACAATTTCATGAGTATTCTTCTAACCATACAAATTTCCTATGGTTTCTATGCTTAAATTGATGCCAAGAGTAAGTAATTATCGTTGAGCTTCGTTTTTTAATATATCATTGAGCATCAAGATGAGGACTTTATTTACTCGCTGCTTCAAGTACTCAGCTATCATGCTGATGATCCAGGCCTTACCAGATGCTGTGGGAAAATGACACTGGATAGTACTGCTCAAGCAGCTAAGCATAATAGCTGCAATGGTTGCTTGGTATTATTTGTGCTTGTAATAATCACAAAAATTTTAAACTTTCTCAGATATTTGCATCAATTCTTCCAAATATACTTCCCTTCCCTTTTCAAAGTCTTTTATCTCATCCAACTTCTTAGACGAACTAAATGAAGTTCGCTTGGTGATTTCCCTCATCCAGTTCGATCACATTCGTGATGTCTTGTTTAGAGAAGTCATGGATTGATTGAAGGATGAGCAGACATCTCTCGATTGATGGCTTAATTCTTTCCTTCTTGCTTATCAGAGAGAATATTATGTCTCTACATCTTAGCAGCTCTAGTAGCTCATCGAAAAAAATAAGGGTCTGAGAGCACTTATACTTTGAAAATGAGTTAATCAGAACCTGCTTAGATTTCTGAGAGCATTCCATACGTTTCTTGATAAAACCAAGCCAGAAGGAATTTGTAGGGTTCTTTGAAATCAACAAGGTCTCTACCTTATTAAAACCTAGATCTTTTATGTACTGTTCTATAGAAGCAGAGTGTTTTTCAAGTTAAAGTATTGACGAGAAGGGCGATGAAGTGTGAATTGTGCAGAATATCGCTATCTTAGAAGTACCTTTTAAGGGTGAGTATCATTCGCTTTAAAATTTCTTGATGAGAATCTCCTATCTTTTCTGAAATTTTTGTTGAGTTCAGAAATGTGTAGATGGTACAGTATAAAGTGTATTATAAATTTAGAATTGATTTTCAAAATTAAGAAATAAATAATTAATTCGTTGGAGTGCGTTAAATACCCCCCGCCTGAATTAAATAGTTTTAGTTGAATTCCATCTATTAGATTATAACTGTGCCATTAAGTTGAGTAGTGCATTAGTACAATTTGGGTACTTTTAAAAATCCGTTACACCTTAGTTGTACAGTTGCACTAGTGAACTACTCAGCCGATTTACTTTCGCATGCTTATTCAGGCGTACCGTTCAGTCTTCTACAGTCACTGCGGTTGTTCCCATTGGTCTAGTGGCTAGGATAGGGCGGGTCTACCCCGGGGCAGGGCGAAGGGAGGTGTCCGGGGGGTTTCCCCCTTGGCCAGTGCGGGTACCCCCCCAGGGGGAGGGGTTTTAAGCCCGGGGAAAGAGGGCGGTGTATAATGTGAGCCGGAGTTTCAGAGAGACTAATAAGGTGGGAGAGCAACTAAAAAGAAGGGCGGGTTGGGGGAGGTCCCGGGGGGGTTTTAACCCCCTCCCCCCGGGGGGGTAATCCGCAGGCCCAAGGGGGGAAACCCCGGGCCCTCCTTCGCCCTGCCCCGGGGTAGACCCGCCCTATCCTAGCCACCTAGCCAATGGGGAAAAAGCATGACTGTGAAGACTGAACTCGCCCGAAAAAGTTTTGAAATGAATCGGTGATAGTCCTAGTTCAACTGTAAATAAGGTTTTAACGGGTTTTTTAAAAAATACGCCCTAATTTCTTCATACTCAACTTAATGCACATTATAATTAATAGATGGAATTCAAAAATACAAACTTTTAATTGGGGGGGGTTTTTTTAACGACCCCAAAATTAATTTTTTATTTTTAATTTTGAAAAAAAATTAAAAAATTTATAAATCATTTTGTGGAAGGTTAAAATGTTTTCAAATTCGGAATGTGAAATTTTATTGAATTTCAATTTTTTTATTTCCCAAACAAAATTAGTCAAACTCTTCATTTTTAAAAAAACCTGTCCCTTTTTTTAAATAAAGATTTTATATTTTGCAGTGAACATGAGGGGATTCTCGTAATTTTTTCAATGTCTTTTTTGCCTAAAGATTGAGTTCCATCTAAAGTTCGTTGCAGTTTTCCAAGATAAAAATTTAGAGAATTTGATTTGCTGGAATTATATTTCAGGGTTTTGCATAGAGGATGCCTCGAGAGTTAATTAATCTATCTTATTAACCAATATTTCCATTATTCTCGATAGAAATTCGATTGATAGTTAATTATCTCGTCGTCATTCTCTTACATCAAGCAGAAGGAATGACCTTTCCTATTAAACTCTTATCTCTTAACTGTTATCTCACTCCTTGATATCATCGAGCTCGTATTGAGAGAGAGAGAGAGAGAGAGAGAGAGAGAGGAAGTTTTTAGAGAGACGTGATTTAGAATTTCATTCATGTATCTTTGATTATATAAATATTAGTTTAAATATGATTGAGTTCTTTTAAAATATGTAATTTAATTAAGATTTGTTTAAAATTATGATTAGTCGCATTATTCTTTAAAAAAATTCACTAAATTTATAAACCACTTATTGACACATTAATTTTTAAATATAAAATATTTCTTATTACTATCTTTTGAAAATTCTTCAAGAAGATTAATTAATTAAAAAAAAAATTTCAGTTTGTAATTTGCATAAATAAATTGGCGTTCATTTCCTCTTCATCCAAATTATTTATTAAAAATATGAAAAACTCTCGATCTATAATTAGCAAAAATACAATTTTTAGTCCAAATTTCAAATTAAGAGGACCTATCCTTGTCATTTGCCTTATTTTAGAAAAAGTAGCTAAAATTAATTTTAGCAAATTTATCTTAAAGAATACGTAATAAAATTAATAATTTTTTTTATTTTTTAAATTTTTAAAATTTATTGATTATTCAAAAAAGAATTTTAAAAAAATTTATGGTTTTTTTTGCAAATGCTTTATTTAAATTTATAAAGAGGAAATGTTTTAAACATTTTGAAGAGAGAAAGAATAAAAAGCGTATCTTAATTTATAATGCTTAAACAAAAATATTGTAAAAAAGGATTTATTGATACATATTAATTTTAAAATACCTTGTTGCTTTTTGTTTAGTGCTCGAAGTATAAATTGACTTTTAAGTCTCAGATCTATTAGTTAAGATATTTTTCGCTTTCTTTAGTAAATATTTTAATAAAAATTATTATCTATTTTTTAAAAAATATTTACATTCCATTCCAATTTTTTTTTATAGATCATTATTATATGCTTTCATAAAAAAGTGGATGAGGAGGAAAGGCTCACCATATAAAATACAAATTTTTCTTTTAAAAAAATTCTTTTAAGATAAATAAAAATGAGATATTGAATTTTAATTAATTACAACTCAGAAGCAACAAGATTTTTAAGACTTGAGATTTAATCTAATTAAAGCAGTGAGATTTAAATCATTATTTTAGGAAGCAATAGAAAAATATGAAGAAGTATAATTGATAGGAAAATTAATTATTTTCCTTTTGAAATTCAATAATTTAATATGCGATGAATTTTATTTGATTTTCGGAGGTAGGTGCTTCAGCAATAAACAACATTTAAATTGTTTTAAAGATAGAACGTGCTAAAACAAAAGTAGATGCAAGTGTGATAAGTAGTTCTTATTCAAATGAAAAAATTAATTTTCTTATTTTTAAAATCTTTATTGATTCTAGAGTATATTTATATCTCACTATTAAAATGATTTGAAATTTATTAATTACTGAGAGAAAATGGAATGTTGAGGAACCTGTTTTCAAAAAGGAAATAGTAGGACTGTATTAATCTTAATTAAAATCTATCTCTTTCGCTTAATCATCTCCTTCTAAAATAAAATAAAATAATTTTTTTTACCATGAGTGAAGACGCAAGGTGAAACAAGAAGTTAATTTTTATGGACTCGGTCTGATTAAAGTGCTTAGTTTGAAATATAATAAAGATCTAGCATTGATAACTCTTTTAGAATTCCCTTTCCTTTTTTCATTATAAATAACCTTAAATTTTTTTTTTTAAATACCCCAAAAAAAAAAATTTTTTTTTTTCCCCAAAAATGCATTTATTTTTTTAAAGCATGATTCTTTTTTTTATTTGCACTAAAAAAATGCGGGTTTCCTCTTTTTTTAACTAATTTTTTATTTTTTAATTATTGAGTTGATTTTCAGATTTGTCAGCGAATATGAAATTTTATAAGGCTTAAAATTTTTTTTAGATTTAGTTTTCTTTAATCTTAGTTTTGGAAAATCAATTTCAGATATATTATTAATCAAAAAAATTTCAAAAATTTTCACAAAATGTGATTAAAAAAATTTACCTACAATTAATTTTTTTTTTCTTTAAAATTTTATTTTTAAAATTTTCACAAAGAAAATTTTTAAAATTAAAAAATTTTTTAAAAATTTCAAAATAAACTTTTTTAGATCAAAAAACTTAAAATTTTAAAGTTTTTTAAAAAATTTTAAAAAAGGGTAAAAAAAAAAATTTTAATTTTTTTGGGTTTTCTTAAATGGGGGGGAAAAAATTTTTTGAAAGAAATTTTTTTAAAAAATTTCTTTACAAAATTTTAAAATTTAAGAAATTTGTCATAATATTAGAAATTTTTTTAAATTTTTTATTTTTCCTTTATTCAAATTTTTTTAAACTTAAAAATTATTAATTTAAATCTACATTTTAAAAATAAAAAAGCGGATACAGAGGAGGCTACAACTAAGGAGGTGGCAATGCTGGCTGAGGTGATGGTCAATGGAATGTACGAGGATTCAGAGGACGCGGTGGCGGTGGGTTCAGAGGGGGCTAAGGGGAGGGAAAATTCCCGAGTGGGCCCCCAAATTTTCCCGGGCACGTGGGGGAGCAAACATACCTTTATTTAAACCCTTCAAATTGAAAATTAAATTGAAGGGGAAAATAATGTACACACCACCTTTAATCCTAATTTTTTATCAAATTCCTTTCGTTTTGTTTATTTTTGGGTTTAATTAACAATGAGATGACCAAATGCATCAGAAAAATCAGAAATAATATAAATCATGCTTTGGGAGTACACTTTTACTACGATAAATTTTTGATAAATTTTTATAAAATTTTTTGGGTTTTTTTTTATTGGTAAAGTAAGTAGTGATACACATCCATCATCCCTCTTGCATTATCTTTGTTATATTGGTCTCAAACTATTATTCGTTCACCCACGATTTTTCAAAAAATTTTGAGTTTGCTTCTGTAAAGCCTGGATGATCAAGGACGAAACTCTTTTCATCTGTGTTAAAACTTAGTACTGTAAATTCTCTTGTGCGCCGAGCATTGCTATAAAAATTAAAAAAAGGTATTTTACTGGTTTATTAAATCTCAAAATTCTCTGGAAGGTTTTTGACAAACATTCCAGTTATAGATGATTTTAAGCTACTTCTCTAAAGTTCAGTAAAAGACTAAAAGTTTGCTACTTTCTGTACAAGCTTCCTTTATAGCCAGTAGTCGAGAATCAGGGGCTGAATGGATAATAATTACCTCAAATTTTACTAAAGAAAAAACTTAAAAGTTTCTTTTACGATACTAGAAGTCTATAAATTAGTACTCACTTCTCATATAGTCAAATAATCTTAATTAAATTATTTAGCAATTTCTGAGAAAATGTTAATACTTGATTGATTCATCAGTAAAAAAGAGAGTTGTCATTTTTAGTGATTATAAATGATTGTTTAAAAATAATTCAATCTTTGATTAATGCTTAATAAGGGCTTATCATGTAAGGGATTTTATAGGCAATAAAATGTACCTCTAGTTTGTTTTCATACTGAACTTATTTATAACTTCTTGATAAATACTCTTTTTAACCCTAAGAAAATTTTGATTAGAGTTAGATATAAAAAGTTATATTTTTTTAAAAATAACTGGGGATTTTCAGAATTAGATGAATATTTCTAGGTTTAGCAAATGTAAAGTAGAACCTGTAGAATTGAATTTAATTAACATTATATATTTATCTTTACAATTTCTACCTCGATTATCAGTCTTGCTAATTTTCTGAAGGATGATACCTTAATTAAAGAACTAAATTAATAATTTATTTTGTAAAATTACTCATTTAAAATGTTTTTACAATATCAAAGAGTGACAAAAATAATATAATTCTTCTTCCTCCTTCTTCATTCTTTTAGAGCTGAAACTGAAATGTTTTTAAATGCTGCGGCTGAGAAATTAATATGCTATAACTTATTTAGATTAATTATTATAAATGAAAAAGCTATTTAATTTATGAATTTTTTTATTTCTTTTGTTAAAAATAATATTTATACTTAAAAATGAGTTCTAAAATTTTATATAGTGATGACATGACTTTCCGCTCTAAGCTTAATGGGCAAATAGTGTTCATAAAACTCACTCATACTAAGAGCTTTATGATCGATGTGCCAACTACAGAATATAAGCCATATATAGACGTGATGTTTAACTTTGTGCAATTAATCTTCAAGAAGGTGCTCTATGAGCATTAGATCAAGCAGATAAACTTATTATATATTCAAAATATATGCAATAATATTATCAAATCAAAAAGAATTCTTAAAATTTATACTTCTTCACTTCATAATTGCAATAATATATAATTAGATAATGTCATAAAATATTGCTAAAATATAAAATATAAAGTTTGAAAACGTAATTGATTATAACCAGGGCAAAAATATGTTTAATCTTAAAATAATAAAAATCCTAATCGAGAAGAATATAACAAAATCTTAAAAGACAATAAATGTAGATATATTTTAATAATTTTTAAAGAAAAGTAAAGAATTTGTAAGGTAAATTATTTTTCTTCTCACTTTACAATAAATAAATTCTATAGATTATCATGATTATCATAAGTCTATATTAATTTTTAAAGGAATCTTTTCTTATTATAGGATGCAATAATTAAAAATAGAGTGTGTTTATTTTTACTTGCTAATCATTAGAAAATCTAATATTTCTATCTTCTAGAATTAGGCTTAAATGGTGTTTCTTCAAAAATAATCCATATCATTATAAGAATGTTTCAAAATAAGCTATCATAAAATCAGAAAAAATACAAGATGATATAAGGTTGCAACTAATCAGACTAGATTTTTGAATTCAGTTTTAAATTTGGAATGTATTCAAATTTTGCATATCAAGTTTATTCTACTATGGATCTGAAATTTTATATTGTTATATTAACTTTTTCGTCTCTTTATCACCTATTGCATGAATAATTTAATGAAATTATTTCTATTAAAAGCTATTCTTTTTTATTATAGTGTAAAATTAATTAAAAACTTTGATTGGTTAAAATAATAATTGGAGAGTTGCAACTTAGTGTCATTTGATTTCACAGATTCACACCTCGATATGTAGCTTAATCTATTGCTTATAAAAAATCAATGCATATGGATTTTTCTCGGGGGCAGCGAGATTGATGGGGGATTTTTCTAAAACTCAAAAAATTTCTTCGGCAAAACTTGTTTTTTCCTTAAAATCTTTATTTTTTCTTTTTTTAAAAAAGTTTAAGGTTTTAAATTTTTTAAATTTTGAGTAATCGAATTTTAAACAAAAATTTTTAAATTTTAAATTTTAATTATTTTAAAAATTTTAAAATTTAAAATAAATTTAATTTATTTTTAAAATTTAAAAATTTATTCTAATTTTTTTTAAATTTTTTTTAATTTTTCTTTTTTTTTAAAAAATTTAAACTTCCATCTGTATCAGACAAATGATAAGCTAGATTAGAAGACAATTTTATTATAAATATTATCACAAATTAATAAATTTATATTGGTTCAGTTGAGGTCTTTCAAAATCACTTTTTTTTTATTTCAAAAAAATAAATTATCAAGTATATAATTCTATCTATCCCATAATTTAATTTTAATAGTTGTTAAGCCTTAACGAATGATACATTTAAGTTTAAAAGTAAATTTAAAAATAAATTTTTTTTTTTCTAAAAAAATTAAAATTTTGGTTAGGACGACCCTTCCCACGCAAATTTTTTTAAAAGACCCGATATAGTTCCCCCATCAGGGACTAAAATTTGGAAATTTGGGCCCGGTTAAAAATCTCTCAGTTGAAAAAATTTGGCCGAATGGAATCTTCCCCAACATAGACTGCTGCCAAAAAGTTTATTTTCCTCCATTTTCCCTCTTGGATCTCAATCGAAGACCCGAAGAGGGGAATCCCATGTCCCCAAAAAAGACATCATAGACTATTTAGTTATAAGAATTAGAACTAAAAATATATAATTATAAATAGTTCCCAAGGATCCAAATGAAAAACGCATGGTCGTCATCACTAAATATAATACAAGGATTTACTAGTTAGACGGCATCCGCTTCTTAATTATCTGGTTTTACAAATTTTTAAATTTTTTTAATGCTTTACTTTTAAATTTTCAGTTAAATTTTAAATAAAATCATTAAAAAACCCCCTAATATGATAAGGAAAAAGGGAAAATTTTTGTGGGGTTTTAAATTTTTTTTCTTTATTAATACTTATAATCTTCGAAATCAAACGCCCAAATTTCTCAAAAAAAAACTAAAATGATCCATCCTTTTTCTCAGTTTCATTTTAAATCTAAAGGGAAAGGATTAGTACCCTTAAACAAAAGTAAATAAACCAGTTCTCAACATCAATCCCTCGCAAAAATGTTGGGGGAGTTCCCCACTATACTCTCGCATTTTTTAAAGTTTTCTATGCAGATGAGAAAGGTTAGGAAGGGTTGTACCTGGGGGTTTCCCCATCCAAATTCTAAATTTTCCCAAAATGGGGCACATCAATTTTTTTTATTTATCCTCAAACTTTTTCGCCACTTCGATTCAGTTTGGGGTAGGCCGCGAAGATCCTTTCCCTAGAAAAGTTTCCTTAAATTTAAGATCTCTTCCGTAGACTGTTTGAAACATCTATGTTGAAATGGGGATAACGTACAAAACTGTAAAACGGGAGTGAAGCGCGTTATAGACTTCACTAAGCATTTTAATTATAATCATCTGAAATATATTTTACGACCTAGCTGCTCATGGTGTGAGAGGGATAGCGGTGATAGTTTGTATGTGCTGCGAAGACTGTGTTCACACACATACCTTCATTGAAGAAGAGTTTTGGTACAATAGAAGCACGATAACATGAAGTTTACCGAGTAAAAGTAAATATAACTACAAGTGCGTTATCTTGCAGGAATCAAAGCGAAGACTCAGTTAGGAAGCTTACTGTCCTTCACTTACTGGCTCATCAAGCGAAGAAGCAGTATTTGCGTTCCTTAAGAAGCTTCAGAGAGAAGATCACACGACGGTTGAGATTCGTTCTACTCGTTGACAACCTCAAGATACAAGACAAAAGGAAGCGAAGAAGGCATACGCTGATTGAACATCACTCCCTGTTTTTAATGTTCCATACTCGCTAGAGTTCAACGGCATTGAGTTTTACTGAAACTTAGTTAAGGGACACTTAAGAAGCTGCTGCTCTAACTTGATGCATGATTAAGCATCGATACAGAGGATTTAATAGTGAGTAGTTGTATGAGAGTGGAAGAAGAGATGACAAAGTTATGTGCGAGATAAGCTAGAGTGAATATTTAGGAAAGCTATTCTACAGCTTAACTTAATGCTGACATAAGGACATTTTGCTTATCTGGGAAGAAGGCATTAAGACGTTCCTTTCTCTCTTCTGTTGGGCCAGATGGACCTAGCTTCTTCTCTTCGAACCTGCTCCCGCATCTATGTGCATCCCGTCGTCCTAAGTTTGTATAGTGATAGCCGCTTGCTCACCTCGATCTTGTATTTTGCTTCCGTGCTCTGAATACTCTCCTTCATTAAGTAAGATGTCCAGTGGCCAGGTTCTCTACACAGCTAAACTCTAAAAACTTACCTAGAGAAGTAAGGTGATACTTCTGAAGACTGCTCAACACCATTTCCGTCGCTGATAACTACTTTTGCTTCTTTGGGTCGTTTCCTCTACTTAGAATCTCTTCTGTGTGTCATCTTCAATGATCTCCATTTGAGGTTACTCTGCACGTAAATAGCAAGGGAACGCTCAAAGAAGAACCTTCGTTCTGGCAACTTGTTTGAGAGTGTTCCTTGCTTGTCAGGAAGGAATAGAGCAACCTCGGGATCTTTCCATCGCATCGTCATACATATTAGGTATAGATCTCAGGATAGTTTGGGATCCCCATCATGTTGACATTGATTGTTTTGAGAGCTTTCTTCTCATCCGCAAGAATTCCTTTGAGGAACGAGATCTTTGTTCCATAAATTGTCGGTCGGAAGAAACAAACCAACTAAGATTATTGTTACTGCCATATGAGAGCTTCTTACCATGCTAAGTGTGAGATACCTGTAAGAGGTCTTCCTTGCTTCGGGAAACCTGTTGCTCAACTCTTGGCTTCCACTCTTAATCGCTTAAACATTCAAGTTTTCCAACCATCCTTGCTCGAGTACTCGTTTTTGTTCTATTTGAAGAATGCAAAGTTATTATTTTGATCTAGATCCGAAACGGGGGGGGCACGAAGCTAAAGTCCTTACTATTTAAGTGAGATCCTATAGGATGACAAGCTGAAATAGATGAGCTAGAGAACTATGCGAATCAGGTGCAAGTTGTGAAAGATGGATGCTCCGTTTTTATATGTGTGGCTCCATTAAATTAATTAATCTAATTATACTTAAAACTTATTTAGTAGCAATACTAAAGTTGCTGCTACTTAATTAGTAGCAGTTCAATCGCGTTTCAATGAAATTAGTAGAAGCTATTTTTAAGCCTTTCGTTGAGTCGACATTACTGAATGGTTGCCAAGGAATTGTAGCACTACTAACTTGCGTTTTGACTTAATTCGCTAGCAAAATCAAGCAGAATAAGAGATAAATATGGAGCTATCTATAATAAATTAAGAGATGAAGAACATCAAATAACTGACATCTTTTGACTCTGATGTTGCTTCGTGAGTGCTCTGCACCTAGGCAACAAGTAGTACATAATAATAAGTGGCGGGCTCTACATAATTTAAAATTTGAAATTTAAGATGGCAAACCAACCTATGCTAAGAGACAAGTACACTTAGAACCACAGCAGCTAAACTAATGTTCGGCAACATGCATACCTAAACAAAGATGCTGTGTGCACTAAAGTGCAAGGGAGGATCTCTCTGAATTCTTGAGCTCGAGCAAGAGTATCTTTGCTGTGCTTACAATTGTAAGCCCAAGAGTTGAGAAGATCGGGTGGCGTTTAAAACTATCGTTATTATTCCTCTTGCACCAGACGATCAATTGAGGAGAAGAAACTTTTTTGAATGCGAGTAATGTCAACGACACAGTTCGAATATCCTCAAGCCTCAAGCGGCACATCCAGGAAGTCCACTCAAGGCACACCTAAGGATCTATATGAAGTCATTAGAAAATGGACGGTCGCTATCCTTGTGGCTCAACTTGTGAGCAGACATTCTCTCCACTCTGGCTTTCCTACAAAGAACAACAATGGAGAAGAAGCAATGGCTGAGTTTCGTAATTGAAGGATAAGAAAACTTAAAGATGGGTGCCAGCTAAGAGGCAAGGACGGATGCCTTGACAAGGTTCAACTAAAGGGAGCAAGGGGAGAAGAAGAGGAAGATTGAGTTCATGAATAGAAGCCTTAGTGTATGGTTGTCAGTAAAGTTTCAGCTACCTCAAAGCAAGACTCCATGCTTTTTTGAGAGTTGTAACTGGGGAGGAGTGTGTTCAAAAATTACCTCCACCTTGCTGATGTAGCAAACATCTATCACCATCATACAAGAAGAGTATGCTAACAAACATCTTCCCTTACGAATACCTTGTAAAGAAGGAAGTGAGAGGTTTGAGTTCGGGAACGAACTGACAGTGTTGAGAGATACGATGGACAGAGGGACAAAAACTTGAAGTTCGTTCTTCATCTTGCTGGTGTTCTTATCGATCATGATTACATCGCCTTTCGCCTTCCTAAATGGGAGATCACACTAAGAGAATTTTCTCAGCACGAGGCGCAACAAGTACTAGCTTACCGCTATTCTCACTGACCTCGTTAGACAGTGAGTGAGGGTTTGCATGAGTTGGGAATTCGTGCCAACAAAAAGAAAGATCTCAAGCAGATGAACATCATGATAAACTTTGAACCAAGATCGGAACTGCATAGACTTCAACAGAGTTGAAGAAGAGAAAACATTGAGGAAGCATCGTGCAAGGAACTGCAGGCTACTTCCGATAGAAGAGATCGACTTGGCTCAACGGTTCAGTGCAGTGGGAATTTTTGGTCTATAGTTGCAACATACCTTACTTGAATGCGATATGAAACCAGAGGAATTACTACTAGTGTGAAAGTGAAGATGATGCAATATATATCGCAACAAGACATTGTAAGATAGACAAGCGTATCAGATACATTTGCAAAAAGTTTAGTAAACAAAGTAATAATCAATGAATACCTATGAACCTAACACTCAGTTATCTGAGATAGAGGAATCACTTAAAGGAATAGAATTCAGAGAATATGTGAGACAGACGTCAAGGTCACCTTCTAGACGACTTTAGATTGCCTGTTTATGGTTAAAAATTTAGCATGATTCTAAGTATTAATAAAAGAAGTTAATTATACACAACTTATTTTCACTTTCTTATCATATTATGGGGTTTTGGGGTTTTGATTATCTAGAGTGGAAGAAAGAATAGGAAGACATTAAAAAGTAAAACTCTCTAGTTACTTAACTCTGTGAAACTCTAGAAAAGAACAAGCTATATTCTAAAAAACCGGAGGTAATGTTCAAAGTTATCTAAGAGATAAAATTCGATATTGTACAGGAAAGCTATAAGTAAAAGCTAGGGGTTCATCTGTTCTAGATCTGGAATCAACAAATACAAGATTTTTAGTGGTAGTTATTTTACTGTATTAATTATAGGTAAATAAGATAAACTACTCCCCCATTCTTAATTTTTAATTTTATAGCCAAAGCTTGAAAGACAAGATGATGGCTTTCTATAACTAGCACCAAAACTTGGCTTCTTCTGAGTTTAGTATTTTGCTGATAGATTTCTATTTGAAACATTGCTCTCTTTTTTTCGACGAAGAGTCTCATAAAGTACACTTGCAAACCACTCTTCTTGCCTAAGCTTAGTCCTCCAACAAAAATTATCGAACAGTCCCTTGTAAGATGTATCATCTGCATCCCGCAGGGTAATGCAACAAAGGAGATATCTGTCATTTTATTCATGAGCCAAAGTTCAGAGGCAAAGATATACCAAGAGAAGAACTTTTCAGAATCAGGGCCATAAACTAGCAAAAGTATCAAGGAGCAAATTAAGGTGCTATGCTATGGCAGTAATAACACCAGCAGCAGAGTTATAATCAAAGCTTATGCCACAGTGCGTTAAGTTACAGCAATGGAACTCCATTGATAAGTGGGACAAATTAAAACGGACAAACCTAATAATAAAATGGCTATCCAAATCCTTATAATGGAACATAAAATGGAGCCTCTTAATAATTCAATATATAACAAAATGGAATGTTGAATGGTCATCAAATTTAAAATGGAGGAAGCTCTTTAAATGGCGGGGGAAATTTAGGAAGCAATAGCAATTTTAATTTTAGTTAATAGAGTCTATCCTCAGCAAACTCAGCCTCAACTCTCTTATCTTCTCACCACTAAGTAAGTTCGTCTGGGCTGGTGATGCCTTCAGCAGCAGGGGCAGCCATGGTAGCACCTACAGTATAAAACCTATTAATGATCCAAAATATGACTAGGCCACAGTCGCATCATCATTTAAGTAATTGAAGAAATCTAATATATTTATTCTCATTTTGGTTTTTAAATAATTAATTTCCTTAATTTCAAAATTGTCCTTAAAGAAGTTTGCTAAGGATAAAAAAGAATTTGGAGGGAGAATTCTAAATAGAAATTAATATATATAACTCATGACTCAGCAATCGTGAAGATCTGACTTATTAGAGTATATAACTATTTTCGAATACTTTTCTAACTTATTATAAAATGGAATTATTAAGAGAAATTAATTGAAGATTCCTTTGAGCTAGAATCAAGAAGATTTTATAAATTTTGGAAAAATTATAGAAAAATAACAAATAATCATAAGAATTTAAAGAAAGTTTAAATGAATTGATGGTTTAATTTAATCAACAATTTTGAATAAATGGTAAGTATATTATTATAGTACTTCTTATCAAGATGTTTCTTGATGCTGTCAATTAACATTTCTTATCTGGTTATAGCTATAATTTTGTATCTGGGAAGTCAAGACTAATACGGCTGAGTCATCTTTTAAGAAACTAATGAGTGGTCACTTCCCCTTATCACAAATGTAACAACTAAATTATATTAAAAGATACAATCAGAATTATAGATTCCACAATAGGGCAAAATTTAAGAACATCTAATTCGAGAAATTCATTTAGTAAATAATTTAGACTATATCCTCATTGTTAAAGAAACTTTATTTTATTTTCCCCCATGTTACTCAATGTTGGAAAGAGAAAAGAAAAAAGTACTTGGTAATTCTGACTTCTTGAAAGGCTTAAATTATAATATCTTTGGCTAATCGAAATCGATGACGGCCTAAAATTTTTATATGCATCCTTTAAAACAAAATAAAAAATGGCCACTTTTTATAAAAACCTAAGATAAATACAATGAATATACTTTACAAAGATTACACCTTAACTTCTTTCTCATTAATACTCCAACTAGGTATGTTATCATAAGTAAATAGCTCTTTATATTAAGTAACTAAGCAAATTTGACTTAAAATTAGTTCTCCTTTTTTCCTTTTATCCTCAGAAAGGAATTCTTAAATTTTGGGCTTTTTGCTAAACTTAGAGATGAGTAATAAACAACAAATCATCTTTAAAGTATTTGCATTCTTAATTTAGAGATTAATTTGTTTGCCCCTGGTCTTGAATGATTTTTAAAACTCCAGAATTGATTTATAGCGATATAATTTTTGCTAACTGTCGAATTAAATAATGCCAAATTAAAAAATGTCATAAATTTTACAACTCTAGGAGTAGCTGATGGAACAAATAAAGGTCTATGCTATACATTAGACTAGAATAGTTAGAATTCAAGTATCCCATCAGCGGATAACTCCGCTTTTCCCAAAATTCCACTTTAAATTCTACTAATCCTCTCGGCTTCTAATAAGTTACATCAACTTTTTATGGAATTAATTTGCTACACATTTTTTTAAATTGTGGAACTAACACACTTTGCTCCTACTCTGATGACTAGTACACTATTGGATCCTGCGGTAAGTCACAATTTTTTTGGGGCTAAAATATCAACAAAAACTCCCAACAATTATTTAGGAGTTAGGATTCAAAATGTATTATTACTAGTTTAATTATATTATAGACATTATAATCTTATCATACATTTTCACATTTTTTTGAATGCTTTATTTTTAATTTATCTTAAATTATTAAGAAAAGACGTGTTCATTTATATAATTATTTCAAATATAAAAAGTCGGTGACTATTTAAGACTCTTAAATTTCCAAAATTTTTGTTAAAAAATGTTAAAAGACTTTAGAATACCTTCATTGCTTTAGATTGCATTAAAATTTAATTAAAGAAATATATGGTCTGAGAAGTCCATGAATAACTATCGTTTAGCATCATGAATTTCTACCTTGAAGTGATATAGACGGGTAATTGAATAAAATTAATTAATTTTGGTATAGATTTAGATTAAAATGTTGATTATGGCACTAATTTATTTTCCTTTTTTATTTTATATTTGCTACTTATTATTAAACTTATAACCTATTGCAATTGAATTGCATAAATTCTTTAACTAAAATTTAAAAATAAAATTTGAATTTCAAACTATCTGCTTAAATTGATAGCAGGGTATGTCCTTGATGCTATAATTTTATCGCATTAAAGCTTTTAAATTGGATTGGTAGGATAAAATTTAATCTTTTTGAGAGAGTAAAATCTTTGACCTTATTTTTGTGTTTAAGCCTATATTTCATAGTCAATGAATTTTGGCTCCTATCTGAGTCTTATTTGCCGAAGATTTATCGTGCTAATTTTAAATAGCATGAAAATATCAAGAAGTTAAAATTCTTGCAGAGTTTAAACTTATACTTTGTATGAGCTACATCTGGCCAGAAATAAAAGTATTTATGGCAAACAATTATAATAAGAGTAACAGCCAGCTTGACTAGTCAAATTTAATAATTAATAGTTAGGGAATTAAGAACCCCTAACGGGCATATAATACTTAATCGATTTAAAGTAATTCACAGGCGTAACTCCTTGATCAGTTGTGCCACGTCACCGCGAAAGCCCACCGTCTAGTCAAATTTAAGTTTTTCGTAGATTTAAGTTGTTCTTCTTCAATGAGACAATATCGCCGCTTTATTAAATTTATTGAAGACATTATCAGCTTCTAAAGATTTTGCCTCTAAAATATTTATTGAGATTAACTCTCGGATTTCTTATGAAAACTTTTTTTTATATTTTGCTTAAGATACTTTCCTTTTATTTGCAAAAATATGATCTAGAGACAGATAATTAATCTCTAAATAGGTTAATACTCATCAGGAACGACACAGTAAGGGCTCGATTCAAAGATTATGTATCAGATGGAATCAAAGTTGCAACTATGCTACAAGCGACATTCCGCTCTTAATTACCACACACTAGCCAAAAATAGAACTAATTCAACCCACTGCGCAAATTAAAATACAACAAAGATCAAGACTTTCACCTGTGGGGCAGCTAATGATTTAGACTGATAATTCTGTATTTATGGATTAAACTACAGCTACCAGTGCCCTATCAATAAACTTGGAATTGTTGCCTATAATAAATCGGTTACAGAAATCAGAACTTACCCCAAGAACTACAACTTAGTCATATAAAGAAAGGATTTTTTTTCTTATAATAGTATTTGGGGATAGCTCTCGCATGAATTGGGTCACTAATGAAACAGGCAGCTCGCCAGTTGTGGGCTTATTTTTGGGGTTAAGTTGACCTTGCGCAAATAATAAATAGACATATGTGAAGAGATGGAACGGCACAACTGATGTCTATGTGGATGATATTGACACCTGCACTTTCGAGGACAGTAACGACAATAAAGAAAATATGCAGTATAGTGCTAGTGGATATGCCACACTTGAGCTTAACATTTATACTGCCAATAATCTTTGCTAAATAATTTTACTAGATAAATCTTTACAGCCAGATAAAAAGCTGGGTGCCTGGCTTCACTGATGATAGTTTGAAAAATGCAAACTACTCTCTATACTACAAGACATATTCTTTGTGGAAGCAGCGCTGTCAGTTAGTTTATCCAACTGAATAAGTAGCTTTCGAAGGAAAAAAGATTGGGACAGCATCTAAAGAGAATTAAGTGAAATAGCGGGTGATTTGAATATTTAAGATTAACTGAGGGAAATAAGACTGTGCAGATCATATAATAATTTTTCCCTTCTATTCTTGCCAGTGGAGCATCCTGACTGCAGATCTTTGACTGCATTTATTCTGGGCTGTCCCCAATAAATTGATCAGGGGCTGCCAT